>CAUYQG010079033.1:0-62590 GCA_963574415.1 Tarsius wallacei | reverse complement strand
GTGTCTTACATTTTTAGGGTGTCTGAGTGTGTTTTCACAGCACACCTTCTCAGCGTCCCTGTGGCATGCCTCATCCGGGACCTCACTGTGCACCTCCTCAACATTTTTTGCAGCACGCCTCCTAGTCTTCACGGTGCACGTCCTCAGCATCCCAGCCGTGCACTTTCTCAGTGTCCCCACAACATGTCTTCTCAACATGCCCATAGCATGTCTCCCCAGAGTCTTCACGGCACACCTCCCTAGCACTCTCGCAGCATGCCTCTTCAGCATCTATGTGTCATGCATCCTCAGCATCCCTGCGACCCACCTATTCAGTCTCCACACAGTCGCCTCTTCATTATCCCTGCAGCACACCTCTTCAGCATCCTTGTGGTGTACTTCCTCAAAGTTCGTGCAGCGCACCTCCTCGGCATCCCCACAGGCCACATCTTCCACATCTCTGTGGCTCATTTCTTCAGTGTCTCCATAGCATGCCTCCTCAGGATACTCACAGCATGTGTCCATATCATTCCCATGGTGTACCAGCTTAGCATCCCTGTGGTGCCTGCTCAGCATTCCAGTGGTACACCTCCTCACCATTCCCACTGCTTGTCACCTCAGCATCCCTATGGTACATCTTACCAGTATTTTTGTGGAGCACTTCCTCAGAATCCCTTCAACATGCCTCCTCAGTCTTTGCAGCACACCTCCTCAGCGACCCTGCCATGCACTTTCCCAGGCTTCCTTCAGCACACCTCCTCAGCATCTCTGCAATGCGCCTCTCAGCATCCCTGCTGCATGTCTCCTAACAGTCCCTGCAAAGCACTTATTCAGTGTTCCTGTGGCATGCCTCCCTACTCAGCATCCCTGTAGGCTGTCTATTCAGCTTCCCCACGGCAAACCTTATCATCATCCCTGCAGCATGCCCCCTCAGTGTCCCCATGCCACACCTCCTCAGTGTTCCCATGGTGTGCCTCCTAAGTGTCCCCGTGGCACACCTCATCAGCATCCCTGCCATGCACCTTCAAAATGTCCTTATTTCATGTTGTGTACATTTTGGGATAAGCTATGTCTGTCACTGTTGCATATTGTCTGAAATGTGTCTCTAAATTGAGGAGAGGAGTGTGAAATATTACTTTAACTGTTTCAAGTACTGTGTGGTTGTTTTTGCAACTGGTTTCATGCTGTATGAGCAGTGTTCTTCACAGATCACAGTGAAAGAGATAATTTTAAACTGGGAGCATCTGTGGATGAGGTATGTCTGTCACTGTTACACATTGTGTAAAATGTGTCTCTATTGGTTGGGTGCGGTGGCTCACGCCTATAAACCCAGCACTTTGGGAGGCTGAGGTGAGAGGATTGCCTGAGCCCATGGGTTTGTGACCAGTCTGGGTAACTTGGCGAGACCTCATCTCTACAACAAATCAAGAAAAATTAGCCAGGCATAGTGGCCATGCCTGTAATTCCAGTTACTTGGAAGGTTAAGGTGGAGGATTGCCTGAGTCCAGCAGGTCAAGGCTACGGTGGCCGTGAGTGTGCCACTGCCCTCCTGCCTGGGTGACAGAGTGAGACTCTGACTCAAAAAAAAAATGTGTCTCTATCTTGTGCATGTTGTGTGAAATGTGTGTAACTGTTTTAGATTGTGTGAGGGTGTTTCTACCACTGAGTGCATGCTATATGGGCTATGTCCATCACTTTGTATGTTGTATGAGATTATTTCATGCTGTGTGCATTTGGGGATAAGCTATCTGTCACTGTTGCACGTTGTTTGAAATGGGTTTCTAACTAAAGGAATGTTGTGTCAAAAGCTACTTTAACTGTTTTACATACTATGAGGGTGTTCTCACAACTGGTTGCATGCTGCATGATGTTTTCTTCACGGATGCACAGTGAATGAGACAATTATATACTGGGTTCATTAATAAATGAGTTATATCTGTCACTGTGGCACGTTGTATAAAATGTGTCTCTAACTTGGGCATGTTGTGTGAAATATGCGTCTAACTGTTTTATGTTGTGTGAGGGGCTTTTTTGCAACTGGGTGCATGCTGTATGAGATGTGTCGCTTCCTGTTGCATGCTGTATGAGATTATTTCATGCTGCAAGCAATTTGGAATGAACTTTTTTTGCCACTATTGCACATTGATTGACATCTGTTTTTAACAGGGGCAATGGTGTGTATAACTTTATTTTAACTCTTTCATATACTATACAGGTCTTTATGCAATAGGTTTCATACTGTATAAGATGTGCTTTTCATGAATGCACAGTGAATGGAATAATTTCATATGAGGTGTGTTTGTTAATGAGCTATGTCTATTACTGTCGCATGTTGTTTGAAATGTGTTTCCACCATAGGAAATGGTTTATGAAATGTTACATTAACTGTTTTACATACTATGCAAGTGTTCTCACAACTGATTGCATACTATATGAGCTGTGTTCCTCAAGGAAGCACAGTGAATGAGATAATTTCTTACTGGGTACATTTGTGGATGAGCTATGTCTGTCACAGTTTCATGTAGTGTAAAATGTGTCTCTAACTTGGGCATATTTTTTGAAATGTGTGTGTAGCTGTTGTAGGTTGTGTGGGGGTGCTTCCCAACTGGGTGAATGTTGTGTGAGATGTGACCCATGCTGTTGCACGTTGTTTGTGATTATTTCATACTGGGTGCATTTGGGGATGAACTATATCTGTCACTGCTGCATGTAGTGAAATGTGTTTTGTAACTTGGGGAATGGTGTATGAGATGTTACTTTAACTGTTTTCCATACTACTACGTGGGTGTTCTTGCAACTGAATGCATGCTGTATGAGATGTGCTCCTCATGGATGCACAGTGAATGAGATACTTGCATACTGGGTACATTTATGGATGAGCTATGTTTGTCACTGTTGCATGTTGTGTACAATGTGTCTCTAACTTAGGTATGTTATGTGAAATGTGTGTCTAACTCTTAGGTTGTGAGGATGATTTTGCAACTGAGTGCATGCTGTATGAGATGTGTCCCTCACTGTTGCACGTTTTATGATACTATTTTATGCTGTGAGCATTTGGGGATGAGCTTTGTCTGTAACTGTTACACGTTGTTTAACATGTGTTTTAATTTGGGCAATGATGCGTGAAATGTTACTTTAACTCTTTCATGTACTATGCGGTGTTTTCGCATCTGGTTGCATATTGTATGAGATGTCTTCCTCACTAATGCACAGTGAATGGGGTAATTTCATATGAGGTGTATTTGTCAATGAGCCAAGTTTATCACTGTCTCATGTTGTTTGAAATGTGTCTCTACCTTTGGGAATGGTGTTTGAATGTCACCTTAACTGTTTTATGTTCTAAGTGGGTGTTCTCACAACTGGTTACATGCTGTACGAAATGTGTTTCTCGCTAAAGCACAGTGAATGAAATAATTTCATACTGGGTACATTTGTGGATGAGCCATATCTGTCACTGTTACATGTTGTGTGAATTGTGTCTCTAACTTGGATATGTGGTTGGAAATGTGTGTCTAGCTGTTTTAGGTTGTGTGAGGGTGTTTTCGAAACTGGGTGCATGCAATATCACATGTGTACCTCACCTTTGCTTGTTGTATGAGATTATTTCATGCTGTGTGCATTTGGGGATGATCTATGTCTGTCACTGTTGCCTGTTGTTTGAAATGTGTTTATAAAATGGAGAATGGTGTGTGGAATGTTACTTTAATTGTATTACATACTATGTGGGTTTCTTACAACTGGTTGCATGTTGTATGAGACGTGTTCCTTATAAATGCAGAGTGAAAGAGATAATTTCATACTGGGTGCATTTGTGGATGAGCTATGTCTGTCACTGTTGCACGCTGTGTAAAATGTGTCTGAAACTTGGACCTGATGTGTGAAATGTGTGTCTTACATTTTTAGGGTGTCTGAGTGTGTTTTCACAAGTGGGTGCATGTTGTATGAGATGTGTCCATCACGGTTGCACAGTGTATGAGATTGTTTCATGCTGTGTGCATTACGGATTAAACTATGTCTGTCACTATTGCATGTTGTTTTAAATGTGTTTCTAACTTGGGCAATGGTGTGTGAAATTTTACATGAACTCTTACATACTATCTGGGTGTTTTTGTAATTGGTTGCAGGCTGTATTCCACAGGAATGCACAGTGAGTGAGATAATTTCATACTGGTTGCATTAGTCGTTGAGCTATGTCTGTAGCTATCACATGTTGTATAAAATATGTTTCTAACTTGGGGAATGGTGTGTGAAATATTACTTTAACTGTTTAACATACTATGTGGGTGTCCTCGCAACTGGTTGCATGCTGTATGAGATGTGTTCCTTATTAATGCACAGTGAATGAGATAACTTCATACTGGGTGCATTTGCAGATGAGCTATATCTGGCACTGTTGCACATTATGTAAAATGTGTCTCTATCTAGGACATGTTGTGTGAATTTTGTGTCTCTTTTAGGTTGTATGATGGTTTTTTCACAACGGGGTGCATGCTGTATAAGATGGGTTCCTCATGGATGCACAGTGAAAGAGATAATTTTAAACTGCATGCATTTGTGGATGAGCTACATCTGTCACTGTTGCACGTTGTATAAAATATGTCTCTAACTTGGGCATGTTTTGTGAAATAAGTGTAACAGTTTTAGATTGTGTTAGGGTGTTTTCACAACTGGGTGCCTGCTGTATGAGATGCGTCCCTCATCGTTGCACATTGTATGAGATTATTTCATGCTGTGTACATTTGGGGATAAGCTATGTCTATCACTGTTGCACATTGCTTGAAATGCATTTCTAACTTGAGAAATGTTTTTCAAATGTTACTTTAACTGTTTTACATACTATTCAGGTGTTCTGGCAACTGGTGCATCCTGTTGGACATGTGTTGCATCCTGTTTGACATGTGTTCCACACAGATGCACAATGAATGAGATAATTACATGTGGGTTTTTTGTAGATGAGTTATGTCTGTCACTGTTGCACATTGTGTAAGCTGTGTCTCTAACGAGCCTATTGTGTGAAAGGTACCTCTGTTTTAGGTTGTGTCAGGGTGTTTTTGCAATTGGGTGCATGCTTTATGAGGTGTGCCCCTCACTGTTGCATGCTGTATGAGACTATTTCATGCTGTGAGCATTTTGGCATGAGCTTTGTCTGTCACTATTGCACATTGTTTGATATGTGTTTTTAACTTGGGCAATGGTGTGTGAAACTTTAACTCTTTCACATATTCTGCGGGTGTTATTACAACTGGCTGCATACTGTATGAGACGTATTTTTCATAAATGCATAGTGAATGGGATAATTTCATGTGGGGTGCATTTGTTCATGAGCTATGTCTGTTGCTGCTGCATGTTTTTGAAATGTGTTTATACCTTGGGAAACGGTCTGTGAAATGTTATATTAACAATTTTATGGACTATGCAGGTGTTCTCGCAACTGGTTACATGCTGTGTGAGATATCTTCATCATGGAAGATACTGAATGAGATAATTTCATACTGAGTGCATTTGTGGCTGAGTTATGTCTATCAAGTTGCATTTGTGTAAAGTGTGTCTCTAACTTGGACATGTTGTTTGAAACGTGTATTGCTGTTTTAGGTTGTTTGAGGGTGTTTTTACAACTGGGTGCATGCTGTATGAGATGTATCCCTCACTGTTGCACGTTTTATGAGATTATTTCATGCTGCGTGCATTATGGGATAAGCTATGTCTGTCACTGTTGCACATTGTTTTAAATGTGTTTCTAACTTGGGTAATGTTGTGCCTAATGTTACGTTAACACTTTTACTTACATACTATGCAGGTGTTCTCCAAATGGATGCATACTCTATGCCATGTGTTCCTCACGGATGCACAGCAAATGAGAAAACTTCATGTGGGGTGCATCTGTGGATGAGCTATGTCTATCAGTGCTGCACGTTGTGTAAAATGTGTCTCCAACTTGGGCATGTTGTGTGAAATGTGTGTCTAACTGTTTTAGGTTGTGTGAGGGTATTTTTTGCAACTAGGTGCTAGTTGTATGAGATGTCCCTCATTGTTGCACGTTGTATGAGATTATTTCATGCTGTGAGCATTTTGGGATGAGCTTTGTCTGTCACTGTTGCATGTTGTTTGATATGTGTTTTAACTTGGGCAATTGTGTGTGAAACATTGCTGTAACTTTCACGTACTATGTTTTTTTTCCACAACGGATTGCATACTGTATGAGATGTGTTCCACATGAATGCACGGTGAATGGGATAATGTCAAACAGAGTGCATTAGTCGATGTCTGTCACTGTTACACGTTGTTTGAAATGTGTTTCTATCTTCGGGAATGTGTGAAATGTTACATTAATTGTTTTACATTCTATGCAGGTATTCTCGCAACTGATTGCATGCTGTATGTGATGTGTTCCTCCCAGATGCACAGCGAATGAGATTATTTCATACTGGGTGCATTTGTGGATGAGCTATGCCTGTCACTGTTGCCCATTGTGTAAAATGTGTCTCTAATGTGGACATGTTGTATGTAATGTATGTGTAACTGTTTTAGATTGTGTGAGGGTGTTTTTGCAACTAGCTGCATGCTGTATGAGATTTGTCCCACACTGTTGCATGTTGTATGAGATTATTTCATGCATTTTGGGATGAGCTATGTCTGTCACTGTTGCACTTTGAAATGTGTTTCTAACGTGAGGAATAGTGTGTGAAATGTTACTTTAACTGTTTTACACACTATGTGGGTTTTCTCACATCTGGTTGCATGCTGTATGAGATGTGTTCATCACAGGTGCATAGTGAATGAGATCATTTCGTACTGGGTGCATTTGTGGACGAGCTATGTCCACCATTGCTGCAACTTGTGTAAAATGTGTCCTAACTTGATTACGTACTATGCGGGTGTTATCACAACTGGGTGCATGATGTTTAAAATGTGATCCTCATGGATGCATATTGAAAGAGATAATTTTAAACTGGGTGCATTTGGGAATGAGCTATGTCTGTCACTGTTAATGAGATGTATCTGTCACTGTTGCTCGTTATTTGAAATGTGTTTCTACCTTCGGGAATGGTGTGTGAAATGTTACCGTAATTGTTTTATGTACTATGTGGGTATTATCACAACTGGGTTCATGCTGTATAAAATGTATTCCTCAAGGATGCACATTGAAAGAGATTATTTTAAACTGGGTGCATTTGTGGAAGAGCTACATCTGTCACTGTTGTATGTTGTGTAAATGTGTCTCTAACTCGGGCGTGTTGTGTGAATTGTGTGTCTGTTTTAGGTTGTGTGAGGGTGTTTTCCCAACTGGGTTCCTGCTGTATGAGATGTGTCCTTCACTGTTGCATGTTGTATGAGATAATTTCATGCTGTGAACATTTTGTTTGATATGTGTTTTTAACTTGGGCAGTGGTGTGTAAAAGGTTTCCTTAACTTTTTCACATATGTGCGTGCTTTTGCAACTGGTTGCTTACTGTATGAGGTGTGTTCCACCACATGAATGCACATTGAATTGGATAATTTCATACAGAGTATATTTGTCAATGAGCTATGTCTATTACTGTTGCACATTGTTTGAAATGTGTTTCTACCTAGGAGAATGGTGTGTGAAGTGTTGCACTAACTGTTTTACAAACTATGCAGGTGTCCTCACAGCTGGTTGCATGCTTTATGAGATGTGCTCCTCACGGAAGCACAGTGTATGAGATTTCATACTGGGTGCATTTGTATATAAGCTATGTCTGTCATTGCATGTTGTGTAAGATGTGTCTCTATCTTGATCTTGCTGTGTGAAATGTGTGTCCAACTTTTTTAAGGTTGTATGAGAGTATTTTCCAAACTGGGTGCATGCTGTTGAGATGTGTCCCTCAACGTGCACGTTGTATGATATTATTTCATTCTGTGTGCATTTTGGGATGAGCTATGTCTGTCACTGTTGCATGTTGCTTGAAATGTGCTCCAACTTGGGCATGTTGTGTGAATCGCATTATCTAACTGGTTTAGGTTGTGTGAGGGTGTTATTGTAACTGGTTGCAAGCTGCATGAGATGTGTTGCCACTGTTGCAAGTTGAGTGAGATTATTTCATGCTGTGTGCATTTTGATGAGCTGTGTCTGTCATTGTATGTTGTTTAAAATGTGTTTCTAACTTGGGGAATAGTGTGTGAAATGTTACTGTAATTATTTTACATGCCATGGGCGTGTTCTCATGGGTTGCATGCTGTATGATACGTTCAAGGATGCACAGTGAATGAGATCATTTAAAACTGGGTGCATTTGTTGTTGAGCTATGTCTGTCCCTGTTGCATGTGGTGTAAAATGTGTCTCTTATTTGGGCATGCTGAGTGAAATGTGTGTCTAAGAGTTTTAAGTTTTGTGAGAGTTTTTTCATGACTGGTTGCATGCTGGATGAGATGAGTTCCTCATGGATGCATAATGAAAGAGATAAGTTCATACCTGGTGCATCTGTGGATGAGCTAAGTCTGTCACTGTTGCAAGTTGTACAAAATGTGTCTCTAACTTGGGTAAATTATGTGAAATGCGGGTATAACAGTTTTGGGTTGGGTGTGTGAGAGTGTTTTCGCAAATGACTGCATGCTGTATAAGATGTGTCCATCACTTTTGCACACTGTATGAGATTATTTCATGCTGTGTGCATTTCACTGCTGCACAGTTTTTGAAAAATTGTTTCTAACTTGGGGAATGGTGCTTCAAATGTTACTTTAAATTTTTATGCGAGTTTTCTCACAACTGGTTGCATGCTATATGATGTGTTCTTCATGGATGCACAGTGAATGAGATAATTACACACTGGGTGCATTTATGGTAAGCGATGCCTGTCACTATTGCACGTTGTGTAAAATGTGTCACTAACTTGGGCATGTTGTGTGAAATGTGTGTATAACTGTTTTAGATTGTGTGAGGGTGTTTTTGCAACTAGCTGCATGCTGTATGAGATGTGCCCCCTCACTGTAGTACATTGTATGAGATATTTAATGCTGTGTGCATTTGGGGATGAGACACGTCTGTCACTGTTGCACATTGTTTGAAATGTGACTCTAACTTGGGCATGTTGTGTGAAACATGTGTCTGTCTTAATTTGTGTGAGGGTGTTATTGCAACTGGTTATTGTCATATGAGACGTGCCCCTTACTGTTGCACGTTATATGAGATTATTTCATGCTGTGTGCATTTGGGGATCACACCATTCCCCAAGTAGAAACACATTTCAAACAACATACAAAAATGACAGACATAGCTCATCCCAAAATAAAGCATGAAATAATCTCACATGACTTGCAATAGTGGCAACACATCTCATACAGCATATAACCAGTTGCGGTAATACCCTCACACAACCTAAAACAGTTTGAAACACATTTCACACAACATGCTACAGTGACAGATACAGGTCATCCGAAAATGCACACAATGAAATAATCTCATACAACATGCGATATTGAGGGACACATCTCAACAGCATGCACCCAGTTGGGAAAACACCCTCAAACAACCTAAAAATGTTAAGACACATTTCACACATGATCAAGTTAGAGACACATTTTACAAAACATGCAGCAATGACAGACAAGAGTCATCCACAAATACACCCAGTATGAAATTATCTAATTCAATATGCATTTATGAGGAACACATATCATTATCTCATGTCATAGCATGAAATAATCTCATACAGTGTGCAAAAGTGACAGACACATCTCATACAGCAAGAAGTCATTTGCAAAAACACTCTCACGGATGCACAGTGAAAGAGATAAGTTCATACATATCGCGTTTGTGCACACCTACAGGAAAGCTCACCTTGTGAGTTAGGCACAGTGAGAGATGAACAGCAATAACACAGAGCAACGACAACAATACGCAGCAGCACAAGGAACATGGATGAGTTCTCTCTCTGAAAACCTTATTGCGTTTTCTTTTCTTCTCTGATCTGCGGCTCTGACAACCATTTTGGTTCCCAGTGACTCGTGGGCGGGTGAAGCAGAGGGTATGGACACACTGGACAGAGTGATGATTCGCCTCTTGTGTAGGATGGGGTAGGTGGCACGGGGCTCCATCACACTACTCAGAAGGGTGCACAGTTGAGAACTTATGAATAACTTCTAGAATTTTCCATCTGACATTTCAGACGGCAGTTGACTGGGGGTAACTGAATATGCAGAAAGCAAAACTACAGATAGGGTGCACTGTAGTCCATGCAGAGAATTGCAGCCATCACCACTGTGTCATATTGAATATGTTCCTCACCCCTGAGCCACCACTCTCCATGCCCACCTCCCCAGCCTTCAGCAACAAGGAGTCTCCATTATCTCTATGGGTATCTATTCTGGGTATTCCCTGTAAATGCAAGAGCATGTGGCCTTCTGCGACTGGTCTCTGTCATCTAATGACTCCCAGAACCATCCGTAGCCCATCAGTCCTTCACGCCTGTTCACAGGTGAGCAATACTCAAGTCACATGGTGACATCACAACTGTTCACCCACACGCCAGCAGACAGACATCAGAGTTCCTTCACTTTTCGGCTATTAGGAATATTGTCGCCACAGGCCTGCGTGCAAGCTTCAGTGTGGATGAACATGTGAATGTTCTGTAGGATGTATCCCTGGGAGAATGCTGAGTCCCATGGTTACGCTTCCATTTACCCTTGAGGAATTGCCTCAGCTGTCCGCAGTGATGGCACAAGGCATTGATCCCGACCTTCCTCCCAACACTTGTCCTCCCTGGTCCCAGCTGTCCCTGTGGTTGTGAACTGGCATCTCATGTGGCTCTGACTGGCATCTGGTGACATGCAAATGCTGAGTCTCTTGACCAACTGCACATCATGGGAGGGGACAGGGTCTATTTAGATACCTGGCTCACTTTTTAATTGGATTTTTTGGTCTTTTTATTATGGAGCCGCAAGCATTCTTTATACATTCCGGATACAAGTCTCTTATCCGATCTAAGATCTGCAAACATTTTCTCCCATTCTGTGGGTTGTCTTTTTACTTTCTTGATGGTGTCCTTTGATGCACAAAAGCTCTTAATTTGGACAAAGTCCAATTTACCAAATGTATTTTTCAATGTTGCTCATGTTTTTGGTGATGCAGTGTTCAGAGCATCTGAAAGCAATCAGCACCGGATCTCATTTACTTCCATGAACATGCTGGAACGTCACTCTTTCTACTTGAAACAGAAGTAATTTTTATTATAAAATATTTAAGATATACAGGAAGGCACAATAAATGTGTGTCCTCTCTGCCCAGCTTAAGAAATGTTACCAATAAAACTGAAGTCCCCTGTGTCCCCTCCACCCCTCCTCTTTCAAGAGTAACCATATCCCTGTCCCATGCATTCATTACTCTTATACATGCATGTGCACCCTTTATCAACACATGGTAGCATACTGTCCTTTATTTATTTTTGAGTTGGGGTCTCACACTGTCTCCCAGGCTGGAGTGCATTGGCACAATCACAGCCCACTGCAGCCTCCAACTCCTAGGCTCAAGTGATCCTCCTGCCTCAGCCTCTTGAGTAGCGGGTCTACCAGGTGTGTGCCACCATGCCCAGCTAATTTTTTAAATTTTTTTTGTAGAGATGAGGTCTCGCTATGATGCCCAGGCTGGTCTCGAACTCCTGAACTCAAGTGATCCTTCTGCCTCAGTCTCCCAAAGTGCTGGGATTACAGGTGTGAGGCACTGTGCCTGGGCCATAACTGTCCTTTTAAATCCCATACAATCACTGAGAAAATATTCTGCAACTTGCTTTCTCTCCTCTTCATGTAGAGAGGCAGAGAAATCGACAGGAAAACCAGGCAGAGAAATGAGGTTTCGTATTTCTTAAAGGTTAAAAAGTCCTAATTTGAACAATTTAAATAAAAATCTGCTCTTGCAAAGTCTAGCTTGATAGACTTTGAGTCTGAAAATGTGACTACAGATAGACAATCTGTTACTTTTTTAAAAAAAATCAGTCTCCTTCTGCCACCCAGGCTGGAATGCAGTGGCATGATCATGGCTCACTGCAGCCTCAACCTCCTGGGCTCAGGCAATCCTTCTGCCTCAGCCTCCCAAGTAACTGGGACTACAAGTGCATGCCACAACACCTGGCTAAATTTTGATTTTTTGTAGATACAAGACCTTGCTATGTTGCCTAGGCTGGTCTCAAACTTCTAGGTCCAAGCAGTCCTCTTGCCTTGGTCTCCCAAAGTACTGGGATTACAGGCGTGAAATAAACATTCTTTTAAAGTGTTGACAATACAGAGTTTGTCAGGACTCAGGGCTCGTGGTGCGGGTCACTCACACCTTCCCAGAGCATGTAGGAGGAGCTAGAACCGAGTCTGCGAGCTCCTACGGAAAAGTCTAGTGGCCCTGCAGAACCATCAACTGTCCTCTAAAGGGACACAGCCTGAACCATTCCCAAAAATAAACCCAAGACAGCCTTCATTTTACAGGCACAGAAGCCAAACACTTAGCAGTCACAGGGCCCTGCTGGAGTCTCCTGTTCCCTCACTCTTCCACCCTCTGGTCTGGCCCCCTCACGCTGCAGAATTTGAGAACTATCCTGAAGTCGGGTGTGCTGGCTTCAGAGTCAGTCCCAAGCAAGAGGACTCAACGGCCACAACCTCTGGTCTCCCCACTCTCAGGATGGGCCATGGCCATCATGGGAGGGGACAGACTCCTCTGAGGTGTCCATTGTCAGAACACAGGGCAAGCTGGCACCACGTAGCTTCCTTCAGTGAGGAAGAGGACACTACACAGATGTCATCTACAACAAGGCGTGTTCTGACAGCAGGTCAGGACCTATGAGCCAGCCAAGCTCGCACAGCAGCATAGTGCTCAGTTGCCCCAGAGTGACAAGCTCTGGTGGGACGGAGGTCTTCCTCACTTGAGTCTTATTCTGACATCGCTGCCCCACCACCACTTACAGCTGCTTCCTCTCGCTCTGGGCAGCTTCTCCCAGCCACAGTTCATGGCAGCTCAGGACTGCTTGAGTGTTGTGCATCGGTGCTCTTGGAGCCAGGTAAGTAGAGAAAGCCATACCTACCAGTGACCTAGGAGGAATATCTGCCACAGACCAGTAACACAGCAGGCAAAACCTAAGGGACACTCACTTGACTCTGGTTGCAAAAATGGAGAAGAGATATTTATACATTTGGTAAAAATGTATCTGTAATTTTTCTGTATGGACTAAAGTTAGAAATAGTTGGGAGGCTGAGGCGGGAGGACTGCTTGAGCCCAGGAGTTTGAGACCAGCCTGAGAAACATAGCGAGACCTTATCTCTACAAAAAAAAAAAGAATAAAAAAATTAGCTGGGCTTGGTGGCATACACCTGTAGCTCCAGCTGCTTGGGAGGCTGAGGGGGGAAGGATTGCCTGAGCCCAGAGGGTTAAGGCTGCGGTGAGCCATGGTCATGCCACTGTACTTCAGCCTAGGGAATAGAGTAAGACTCTGACTCAAAAAAACAAAACAGCTGGCATCTACTGTGAAAAGTAAACCAGTAAGGGAAGGGAAGGCCAAAAGTCTGCAAGAACCAGAAGGAAAGAGCCCGACAGAAACGAGGGCCACTCCTGTTTTACTCACAGGGCCTCATCTATTCTTCCAAAGCAGCAGGCATGGGCCAGAAGGTTAGAAGTGAGGTCCCAGGTAAATTGTTTTTTTCTAGGGTCAAGGAAGCGTCTCTCAGAGGCACCAAGATGTCTAGGTCTCACATACAAGGTGGCACAAGAGAACATTTCAAAACACTGAACACGCATCTTCCGGGCTGACAGTGTGTTTCCTAACTGTTAACAGGTCACTTCCGAGTACAGGCAGATCGATAAAGTCTTGAGGAAAGTGAGGGGATTCGGAGTTGGGTGTGTAGGAAGAGGCTGTGTCACCCTGGCTCCTTGCTTTGCTTCACATGAAGACAAGTTCACAGTCAGGACGTTGTGAACACGGTGGCTCCCAGCATTATGATAGCCAAATTGAATGTGTGAATGAGAGCTGCACCACAGAGAAGACTCCATGGCCGTGTTTCAACCGCCCTGGCTGGCTTCAATGTCCAGCCACATGCAGAGTGCATGTGGTCACAGAGTCCCACCTGGACATGCTGGTCTCTGGGAAAGGACTGGCAGGGAGTTTTGTTCCCAGGAGCAAAGGTGCCCAGAACCAGAAGCCTCTGGTCCTCTTTGAGACCGCACTGGTCCTGGCAGGCAGAGGTACAAGAAGCTAACACAAAGCCATTTTCATCAGGACCCAGTGACACTGAACAGGTGACTTAACATCTTGGGAGAGGATGCGGCTATTGGAAAAATCAGGCATCTTAAAATGATACAATCTGTTAACAAAATATGACCCACTTGCACACCCAAAAGGTAACCATCTAATTAACTGCAGCCAATAGAAAAAAATCCTCAGAAAATATCGTTGTTTAAATACACTCTATTTTATTTTGTCTTAAAATAGTTTAACCTTTATGCTACAGACTTATTTCAAAAAACAGAAAATCTTATCTTGCACCAAAAAATATATATATAACACTCTGTTTTATTATTTTTTTCTCCAAAGACCATTAAATACTAAATGGAAACAAAAACTAAATAATGAATGTAAAGAACCCAATTTTGTTTCAAAAACTAGAGTTGCACATTTGAAAACATTAACTCCAAGCAATGATTTGTCATCACTGCATCAAGTCCATGCTCACACTCCAGCAACAGCAGGTCCGCCAACTGCCAAGTGCATTGTTCCTAGCCACACAATGGCTAACATTTCACTTTCACGGCGAGGGGGCAAAAGGCTTCCAGGACCTTTGCACTCTTTAAAACACAAACAACACAAAAATATTTCCTAGTAATCCAGTGATTTTTTTTCTTTAAGATCACTACCCTTTAAAATTTGTTAAAAGAATAAGAAGTAGTGTTTTAAATAAAATGAAAAAATACAACACATTGGACTAAAATACGTGATTATTTTAAACAAACAGTGCACAATCTGAGGAAGTTTGGCTAGGGCACAATCATTTTTATATATACACGGAAGTCACATCATACACGTATCAGAGAACAGGGTTGGGGGCTCTCTGCCTTTAAGAAAAAGTTTAAAACTAAAAGACAATATTGTGTCCCCAGCTTTTTCGAAAACTTTGTGACAGTATGAAAAGCAGGCAAACAAATTTATTTTAAGTCCACTATGGTGCTAATCTGCTGAAAGTAATATTAAACAAATGACTAAATTAGCAAATCGGATGGTTCACATTCACCAAGGCAGAGCTTGCAGGACGCTCAACTGTCAAGAATCATGAATTTGCCCAGCCTGGCCCAGACACAGGCTGTCCGTCCCTGGAGAACAGCAGGGCAAGTTGCAGAGCAGCCTCAAGGACCTGACCGCTCCAGTACTGAGGGTGCTCAGTTGGAGAGGGGCAAACATAGTAAAGTCAGTGGCAAAGCCACCCAGGGCCCGCACGTACCATTTCAGCAGAGGGACTGCTCTCAACAGATAGTGTCCTATAATGCAGGGAGAACTCTGGTCAAGAAAAATCCCTTTACAAATTTCAAACGTCACAGGAGCTGTATGTCACAGAATTTTATTACTGAATCCTCGTCTGAAACCATGGCCCCCACTCTTCTGGTTGCAGCCATGATAAGAAAAGCTGAAACAAGGTCTCTCTCCAGCTAGTCACAAGGTGTCTGGGGGGGAGGAGGATGGGAGGATGGGATTGCCTGTTCCTGCCATGCTCCCATGCCCTCTCCCTGCCCACATCTCTGCCCTGGCGCTTAGGTGTTCTGGTACTTCAGGTCAGGGAGTCAGGGAGAGGAAACAGGGACAAGGGAGGGGAAGGGACGGCCTGACACGAATGCAGAAGGTCAGGCAGAGCGTAGTCACAACTCCACACTGCTCCGAACCATGCGCCTGGAACACCAGGAAAGCTCTCTCTCAGCGGATGACCATTAGGGCCTCAGGAAGTCGCCCACTGTGAGACTGGAAAGCATACCATCTACGCAAGAGGAGGCAATGCAAAAACAGTCTGTGAAGCAGGCTCAGCCTGATTCCAGAGACAAATAAGCTGCAAAAGCTTCAAGTCACACAATCCACTCTGTTTTCTTCCCAATGAATTTCCTGGAAATCACAGACCAGAAATTGTACATTTCTGCTTTGTCTCATATTTTAATTCAAGTCAAAAACGATGTGTAACAGTAAAATTCAATAAATTAACCCTCAAGTAAAACGTGACAGTCCAAGGACACACCAGTAGTGGATCTGCAGAAGGGCTCACGTCGCTCTGGCCTCTGGGTCTTTGGTTTTTGTCTAGAATGGTGGCCATGTGAGAAACTGATAAACGAGGTGCAGAAACTGGAGGTTCGTGGCCTTAAAAGCCTTATCTATTAAGAGGAGATTGGAGGAAAAATAACAAGGGGCTGAAGAGCAGAGGCCAGACCCAATGAGATATACTCCATACATTCTCACGGAAGCAGGGGAAAGGACGCAACAGGAAGGTGCGTGATCAGACAAACGCATATTCACAGAAAAGGAGGAAGAGGCTGGGCAGATGCAGGCATGCGGGCATGTCTTGGTCATCAACCCCCAGTCCCCCATGCCGCAAGCAGAGCAGGCACCTGGACTGTCTGCTGAATGAAATGGACACAGAGTCCTTACACTCTCGGGGGAGAAGGAGCCGCCGAGACATCTGGAGAGGGAGGCAAAGGGCCACCGCAACAGGGACACGGAAACACAGACCGTGAAAAGCAAAAGGCGGGTCTCCCAAGCCAGGGTCACTGCACCCTGTGCATAACACAGTGTTCCAGCTCTGAGTATTGCTCTTAAACAACTTGCTAGGAACTACAACATGATACAGGAAACAGGTAGTCACTACTGCCACGAAGCCCCAACTTGGGCACTTCCTGAACTCCCTGAAGCTCATGCTGCCCTGGCTAGCCTTTTACACACCGTGAAGTTCACAGTGCCACAGATGTACTTTGCATCTGTTTCTCTTATTTGTTTTAAAGAAGGTAGAAGAGAAAAATACCCCAATACAGCATCGAGTCCTCAGTCCAGGTGTTCCACAGCTGTTAGGCACCTTCGGAGAGACTAGCTGTGAGAGAAGGCACTGTCCTCTGAGATTCGCAAATGCCAGGAGCTGCAGAAGCCACACTCTTCATTCTTTCCTACAGGCTTCTGTGTTTCCCTGTTACTTGAACGCCCCAGGACAAAGCATGGAGGGAGAGAGATGGGCCCCCAATCCCTCAACACTCTCCAGATGCCCAGAAAATCTCACAGTGCATATCCATCCAAAATGCCTCTGCCCCAGGGAGATGTTTTCCAAAAAGTTATGAATTATTGCAACAAGGAGACCAACTAGGTCACCTCAGTAGTATTTATAAATGCAAAGGGGCACGTCAGTGATCTGTGTTGAGGGAAGCCAGCCAGGAGCAAGTCAGGAAAGAAGGCAGAAGACTTAAGCCAAAAGAAAAAAGATGCTGAGCACTTCTGCCTTCCATGTGGAAGGACAGTTTTCTAAACGCACATGCCCTGCTAAGTGCCAGCGAGGACGTGCCCGATATGTGTGCAAATGCCCCAAGATGGGAGTGCCGGGAGGGAAGATAGTGGTCAACTCTAGATAGTAATTTCATTATACAAAAAAATAAATATAAGATCCAAAAACCAAGACCCATTTTACCTGGTAATTTAAATATTATCGTAAAAGAAAGGTGGAGTTTCCTAAGGTTCAAAGTCACCAAGTAAAATGAAATTGTCTAATAAAATTCATCATTCTCACATTCCTACTGAGGGGAAGAAGAAATTCTTTTCTCTGTGATAAGTTATTTTCCTAAGTGACATTTTTTAATTAAAAGGGGGGGGAGTTTCCATGAGTTTCAATTCTACAAATGCCACAAACAGCTTCTGAAGCTGAAGCTATGACAATGAGCTTCCGTGTCACAAAGAGGAGGAGAAAGTAGAAGGACAGTGCAGAGGAACACAGTGACATTGTATTACAGTAGGTATTTGCGCCTGCTGTCCTCATCCAAGGTGAGGTCGACAACTTCTGCTGGTGAAGCCCATGTCTGCTGGGGAGTCACAGCAGTCCATGACTGTGTTTGCCTGGTACTGACATACGGCGTGCCCGAGCTGTGCTTCCAGGAAGAAACACTCTGAATCACGCCTCCTCGCGGATGAACACACCTGCAGCGGGAGGAAGAGAAGTGCGGTCAGTCCCCATGAGAAAAGCGATGCAAGATGGCTTTGGCTGTCCTCACCAGTGTTTTCACTACAGCAGGCTCACTATGCAAGTACACAAAACTCACAATTAGTATCTTCCCTCCACAGCTGTCTGTCGCTCTCTCCCCATCCCTCCCCTCTTCTGTCCCTCTCTCTATTTAGCCTTCAAAAGGCCCAAGGGTCTTGTCTCAGAAACACAGGAGTTGTGTCCAGATTAGCCACTGCCATGGGTAAGATGGTGTTTCTATGGACTTGTCTGAACCTCGGGGATTTTCATGACAGGGCAGCACAAAAGTTGAACAAAATGAAGATGCCTCAACAGTCTTCGAATGAACAAGCAAAAGCAAAATTTGTTCTTAGAATAAATGTTGTGCCATATTTGGTAACAATCCCTTCAAAGACAGTGACGGTAATACCTTTCTACAGATTAAATTTCTACAAGTCTGTAAGTACTAGGTCACACATAAAGGATCACTTTCTCTCGTTCTGAAGGTCACAACAGAAACACTTGGTGTGTTTATCAGAGTCGCTGACAACTTGGTTCCGTGAAAGTAACAAAGCTAAGGACTGGGGTGGTGGGGGAAGACCCCTGAAGGGTCCTAGCACAGGGCAGCCCTGCCTTGCTGACAGGTACACCAAGAGTTCACGGAAAGAAACACCAACAGCCTGAATTCCACATGAAAGCCAGATGGTGGAGGACCGGGCCCAGAACGGAGCACCGTGCGGCTCAGCCGAGGGAAGGCAGGCTGCCACCACACAGGATGCTCTCCTGCCTGCACCTGTGTCACTGCGCAGCCCACGGGTGGCTAATGAGAGGGTAACATGTGGCCGAGTCTAGTCCATAAGCTACCACAGTGGCCCAAAGCAGCTGTTCTGACAATCCATACACCATGACCAACACAGGCTCACTTGAGAGTTCCAGCTTTAACTGGTGTTCCCTGTACCAGTATTAGATTATTGACGGGCAAGGGTCCATGATAAAACTGTCCCAAGGACCCTCATGCTCCTGGAAAAATGCCTAGTCCTGCAAAGGCTTGAAACTACTCCCCGAGCAAAGTGCTGAAGACCAGGACTCTCCTTCGAGCAGAGGCACCTGTCACAGTACCAGAGCCCTACCAGGAACAGGCTAGGCAGTTAATAGCCCAGAGACTACTGCATTTTCAAATACAGCTAGTGAACACTGTCAACACAAGGGACACAGGAGTCCAACGGCTAGTCTGTTTCTGTCCAACCCACTAGGTAAACAGGTTCAGTGAGCAAGCAGTCAGGGATAGAGGAGCCAGAGGAGCCCACACAACATTTGCAGAGATGTCCGGGTGGTGTGAGGCCAGGAGCACACTCAGTTCACGAAGCAGTTCGTGTATACCACCTCGGATGACCACTTCAACGGATATGAGGCAGGCATGGGACTCACTCTCCACAGACAGGGAAACTGAGGCTTCAGCAGTCACAGGGTTTGCACAGGTCCTGCCAGGGAATTTCCAGACAGACCAGCACTTCCCTTACAGACTATTAGACTGGGAGAGGTGGAACACAGCAAGTCCTCTGAGTGCAAAGACCGGCCCAAATGAACATCAGCGAGGGCAACAATCCTTCACAATTCAAAGTTCCACACAAGCACGGACTGAAGGACAGTCCACCAGAAACCCAGTAGAACCAGGCGGCGAGTAGCTGCCAAGTCAGCACCATCTTGGGCGTAATTCCTACAAATATCCCCCAAGTAAGAGAGGGATATTGCCTGAATGCAGCTCTACAGCAAACCCCATGGCCCAGCTGTGCTCTGCAGCACCCCTCTACCTCCCCATCCAGTCATTGCTCTGCAATGCCCCCCGTGGCCCAGCTGCAGCTCTGCAGCGCCCTTCTACAGGCCCTATCATTGCTCTGCAGCGCCCCCTAAGTAAGCACACAATCGAACACCAGGAAGTGGCTTTAAAAGGGATCTCATCTCATCTGTTCACTTTACAGAAGAAAATAACAGTCTGAACGACAACTGCCCAGGGTCATAAACAAGTGAAGCACAGAATCCAATCCAAGTCAAGTCTCTACCAGGGGGTTATGTTCCACTAAATAAATGCCCTCCTTGGCCTGCACTGGAAGTGCTACACTATGTTGGGCTGAGAGAAGCCCACCTGGCTCCCGGGGCATTCAATAAGCAGCAAAGAGTATTCTACAAAGTACCTGGTATAGGAAAAAAACAGAAAGGGAGCAGTTTATAGATGGTATTCACTGCTGAGGACCCACTGGAGCGAGGACGAGACCAGGCACTCAGTATCTACAAATAGATCACTGCTATAACTCTCTTGCAAACGGTTCTAGTTACCGGAAGCCAACCCAGGCTACTTCAAACAAAAAAGGGAAATCAGCAGCAGGACACTGAAGTGTCTCAGGAACCTGCTCATGATGGGACAGGCTCCAGCCCTCTTGGTCTGGATAATGTGATGACCCCATCTGTGGGCAAGCGCTTTCCTGGTTCTGATTATAGCTGGAGGTGGAAGGGCAGTTTCCAAAGAAGGGAGAAGAGCCACGAGCCACCAACAAAGTCATGGGAAGCACACCAGGCAAGCTTGGGCAAACACCACTACATAGAAATCAAAGCACCTGCCCCATGGAATAAACTGCCTTTTAAATGTTCAAGTAGAGGGGCAGGATTGGCAGCAGTGGAAAACTGCCATGGGGGGGGGTGGGATATCTCATCAACAAGGGTACCTGCATAATGAACATTTGTATAACTAACCCTGAATTGTACCCCACACATTCAAAATAAATAAATAATAAATAAAACTATTAGTCTTTACAAAGAAGCAAAAATAAATAAATAGATAGATGTTCATGTAACTGCTGGGGCATCTGTCAGGAATGTTAAACAAGATTCCAAGGTAACCTCTAAAGTCATCAGTGGCTATAAGATTTGTTCAAAAACAGGCAGCATTATCGTTAGAAGTCAGTATAGGCCAGGCATGGTGGCTTAGGCCTATAATCCCAGCCATGTGGGAGGGTGAGGCAGGAGGACTGCTTCAGCCCAGGAGTTCAAAATCTGCCTGGGCAACATAGGGAGACCATGTCTGTACAAAAAGTAGAAAAATTAGACAGGCATGCTGGCATGCCTCAGGTGACCAAGGCAGGAGAATTGGTTGAACCCAGGAGTTTAAGGCTGCAGTGAGTTGTGATGACACCACTGGCACACCAGTCTGCGTGAGAGAGTGAAATCTGTCTCAAAAAATTTTTTTACAAAGTCAGGATAGTAGATGGGGGCAAAGACAAGGGAATGCTGTGACTGGTGGCACTGGCAGACTTCTGAGTTTTCATCAGAGTGCTGGCTACTTGAGTAGGAGTAGTTTGCAAAAATTAAAGTGCACACTATGACTTTTCTGTGGGTGTTATTAGCCTATAAAATACTCAGCATTTTTTATTAATGACCTCAACCACATGGAATAAAATGGGAGCGAGGAGATGGACAAGGCTCGAAGTACATTCTTTTTAGAAGTATGGCGGTGAGGGAGGTCAATCTAGTCAACAGAAGAGTGCTGGAGAAACATTTCAACTACTTCATAAGACAATGCCCATGACATGCTGACCTACACCAGATAGAGGGGGGAGAATTCCACAAGGAGATGGGCCCATAGCTGCCAAGCCCTCCAGAGTGCCCTGAAAGGTGGGTGTGAAAGGGTCAGAACGAGCACGGAAAGCAGAGCTGCTGCACTGCCATGCACACCTTCTGTTAGGTGCAGTCCAGGCTGGGAGCTGCTCAGCGGCCTCTGAGCGGTCCCCTAAAGTCCAGTGTAGACACAGGCTTGAGTCTCACCAGGTGTTAAGTCAGCACACAACTGGTGACAGACACGAAACACAACCCAGAGCCACACTGCATTTTACACCCAAGAAAATGCACTTCCCAAGATGTTAGGGAAAAAATACCTTATAAACAGTTAGTTTTGATAGAAACGTTTCTTGTTCTTCACACACTGAAATCAATAGAGAGACTTCCTTATGGAAATGAAGGGAGAAAAAAAACCAACCACAGACTGAGAGCAGACTCTGATGGTCAGCTTCTGATAGCTTACCATACTAAGAAAACAACATGAAAAATTAATCATTTTTGCTCTCATTTCCAGATCCTGAAGGTGACCTCTTAGAAAATGCTCCTACTTATCTTCCCTAACTGAAGAGGAATTGAACCCTTGTAATTTTAGGAGTGTTCATCTGTCTCCCTGGCTTTTAGGGTTCATGCCAGCAGCTGCTTCTATGAAACAACCAGACTTAAATGCAAGCATTTCAGTTATTTTGCTGAGGAATGTACCAGCGTTAACACCAATTAACACAGGACTAATAAACTAAGGCAAGAGTCAGATTATTTACAAAATTCTCAAGATCAGGAACCAAAGAAACTGTCCCAACACAGTCCCATAACAGAAAGATCTGCACGATACGCATCCATCTTTCCAGAGCAATTACCAATGAGGCTAGTAGGAGAAGGAAAAAGGACTATGGCCGGAGGTTCATAAATGAAAACTTCTGGCAAAATTAAGTGGGCACAAAAGAATTAGAGATGCTAGGAAAGTCTCCATCTCCCCAGCAAAGAGCCATCTGTGGCCCTGGACTGTCCAAAAACTAACATCTGGAACAAACATTCAGGTAATAGAGAGTTCAACAATGCAACACATGCCACCATGAAAGGTGCATGCACCCATTAGTTCAGAAAGCATGCATTCTAGTCTAGGACTAGGAGAAACACAGGAGCTAAGAGGATACATCAAAATCTAAGTCAAAAGAGTAGGGAAGCACATTCACATGCGAAAAAGCTTTACCAAAGTGGGGGGAGGGGGTCACAGCTAGAACTACTGAGCACATATGCCAGTCAAAATGCTTCCCACAGGGAATGTGGCACCACACACAAGTCAGGGCAACATGGTCCCAAGAAGAACAACCCAAGCAAGTCTAAGTCTGAGTTTTTAAAACTCTCAATTCATGACAATATAGACTATCAAAGAAAAAAATAAGAACAGGACGACATTCAAACAAAATATCGCCTGCACACATGCAAATCAAACTAGAGCAAAAAGATGTGGATCAAAACCTAAAACCTTTTTCCAAGCAATAACCCTGCCAGAAGCACATCAATACTTCATAACTGCAACCCTAGACCTGTAAGAGAAACAAATTCCAGATGAGATACAGGCAGCTAGAGGCCACACGAAAGCAACCAAAGAAAGCCTCTCTCCCCACTTGCTTCTCAGCTTTTTAACCCCAATGCTTGAAAGGTTATCAGTCTACTTGTATAGAAACTACTGGAAACAATTCCAGAAAGACTTATTCCTAGACCCAAGACTCATATAAAAGATACCCTCAAAATAATAAAGGAGTCAGTTAAAAATATTTAAAGTATCTGTAAATTCTACATTCCATTGTATGGACAGTAATAACCACCACAAAGAGTTCAAAATGGATGTCAACCTATCAGAAATGATTTCCCCAGGATTCAAACCAGTGAGTCAGAATAAAATACATCTTTATGCTTCAAAGCTATAGGAAAAAGCTCTTAAAAATAATGTTACATTATTTAAAATGTAGCCAAAGTCACTTGATTTTGTTCAAGTGTGGAACATGTCTATACAGTAAAGTGACAATCTAGAAATAAAAGACCTAACAAGTTCAGAAAAGAACGTATTAGAGATTGTGTGTGTGTGTGCTGTGTTGTGTCTGTGTGTTGGAGGGGAGGACTGAGAATTTAAATTTCCAAGTTTTAATAGAAATATAATGAAAGTTTTAACTCCAGATACTGAAATATTGCTTAAGATAAAAAAGGAAGCCAGGTGTGGTGGCCCACACCTATAATCCCAGCAGGGGCAGAGGCCAAGGCAGGAGGATGGGTTGAGCCCAGGAACTTAGGACCATCCTGGGCAACATAGCAAGACCTCCTCTCTACAAAATATCAAAAAATATTAGCCAGGTGTGGTGGTGCGTGCCTCTAGTCCTAGCTACCCCAAAGGCTGAGGTGGAGGGATCGCCTGAGCCCAGGCGGCTGAGGCTGCAGCAAGCTGTTATTGTGCCATTGCACTCCAGTCTGGGAATCAGAGTGAGACTCTGACTCAAAAAAGAAAGAAAGCCAAAGACTTCATGATGGAAGAAAGTTGAACAAAGAAGCTAAATAGAAGGTGGCTCATGCTAGAACATTTCTAGGCATAAGGAAACAATAAAAAAGAAGACTTGACAGAAGTTAATAGAGAACTGGATCAAGTGACATGTCTTAACACATAGCAAGAGACAAAATAAACAACACAGGTTATTATGAACTCCTTCCTATTTAAGCGGGACCACGTGAGTACGATGAATTGCAATCTGAAATGTAGCTCAAGAGGAAGATGGCAAATAATAATTGCTCCTGGCACAAGTGAAGACAATTTACCCATAATCTGTTAATAGGCGGGAACTCTGAAGTTTATAAAAAATACAATATTCTAGAAAGATCCTGACATGGGACTTAAAAGGATAATGTATTTTATACTGTAAGGAACAATGGTGAAATAAACTAATGGCAGACACACTGAAGTAAAGAGGAAATCAGTAGTTCTAGCTTTTTCATCTGATGAGTAAGTCAGCTAGAAGAGAGCAGATGGAAACATGGATAATAACTCAACAGGAAAATGATTCTGATTAGGGCAGAAACAAAGGGAAAGAGTGAGATGAAGACAGGTAGAATAATCAATAAGAAAAAGGAAGCAGCACGCAGGCACAATTGGAGCACAGACACAGGGGAGAGGACAAGGTCCTGGGACAAGACGAGGTCTACAAGAGGCAACGTCGGCCACGTCAAGGAGACAGCGTGTTCAGCTACCAGTTAACACAATGTCCTTAAGGTTCCAATTGTTTAAGTGAAAAATGCTCTGAGAATGTATCATCTGATTTCACTAGAAAAAGGTACCCTTGGCCTATGTGCATCTGTATTTCATCTACACTTCTACGTTCATCTTTTATATAAGAAACAAAAGAAATGCTGGTGAATGTGTTCTATTACCTGGCTAACCAAAGAGTAAAATCAGATCAAAGAGCAAGGTAAGGAAGATATTGTGTGATATACCTATTATCAGAAAACCACAACTTAACCCTGTGGCATGGGAGAAAAGCTGTTTGTTATCAGAATACTAAAGCTCTGAAGTCTAAATTTTCGGGTGTGTTTGTGTGTGTTTGTGTGTGTGTGTGAGAGAGAGAAAGAGACAGAGACAGAGACAGAGACAGGGGAGAGAGAGAGAGAGGACACAGAGAGAGAGAGAGACAGACACAGAGACAGAAAGAGAGACAAAGAAGAGAGGGAGAGATAGAAACAGGCCGAGAGAGAGATATTCCAGAAGAGTATCTCAGAGAGGGCTATAACCAATCCTTATGAATACGCACACTCTAAAGCAGAAGTCAGCAAAGGTTCCAGCAAGGGTACTTACTTTTCAGCCAGTCTGTGTCTTAGGCTCCAGGGATCATAGTATCTGCTGAAGCCATTCAGCTCTGCCCTGCAGTACAGCAGCCACAGATGACATGCAAGATGGACAAGCATGGCTCTGATATGATGCAGCCATACTTACAGACAATGAAATCTCAATTCAGATCATTTTCATGCGTCATAAAAAAACCATTCTTTTTTTCCCAACCACTTAAAAATGTAAAAGCCATTCTTAGCTCATTGACCATAACAAAAAAGGCCAAATCAGGCAGTCACAGTTTGCTGACCCCTACCTTAAGGAATGCCAACTTCATACAATGATTTTCCTAATGCTACACACCAAAATGTGATGTCTTGTGACTTTTTGTTTAATCCTAAGAAGCAGGACTGCTTCTGTCATATGAACATCACTAGAAATACCCTCTGTGAGAACAGACCAAAATAACTTGTAAGTTTGCTTTTAATGAAAGACAAGGAGAGGTGTTCTAGGAAACCAGCCAAGTGATGTGATGTCAGATGCAAGCTTCTCAACTGTTTCCTCCCATTATATTCAAGGTCAAGTCAAAGGCAAGAAGTATGAATGAGGAGGGCAAAATATGACCTTTAGCAGAAAAGTCTGTTCAGCCATCAGGCTATCTGCTTAAAATAAGAGAAGACTATCTGCTCCAGTTCACATGCATGTGTGGGTGAGATGCTCCTGACACGAGACTAGTTCATACACATGTATGGGCGAGACACTCCTGGTACAAGACAACACACAACACATTCTGAGGTTCATACCACATCAAAACAAAAAGTGTTTCTTAAGCCAAAGAAACTCGAAGACAGCTCCCCCATTCATGCCAGCCATGCCATGAGGTCTACCATGTCCCTATCTCTTGTTTTCTGGTTAAAATAAAATTTACAATTTAAAATACCAGAAGACTCCAACAGAAGCTTACCTCGCATGTTCCTGAACTCCCACAATCTCTACTTCACTGTCTGAAGAGGCGATGTTAATTTCTTCATTGAGTGGTGCATTGCCAGCAGATGTTTTGTCACTTGCTAGGAATCCTGGATCCAAATGACCTGAGAGAGAAGAGAGGGAACAAAAACAAATGCTCGAGTTTAATTTCTTACAAACAGTGGAATAACTCACCGACAGATTGCTCGTTCACGCTTAATTACAGCAATGGGACAGCCCTGCCCCGGATAGGCTGGGGCAGTGTTCTGTCTTTTAACTTTAATTGGTTTAAAAGAAATAAGCATAATACATGGTCATGGCGTGTGTTCAAACATGGCAGTACATACAGTATGAACTCCAAGTCTCTCATTCTCCTTATGCGGAAACACTTCAAATACTTTGGTAAATATCTGCACCAAAATATGAATACATAAATGTAGTATGACATAAATACGGTCCTACTACTCTATTTTATTCTGTAATGCTTTTTGCATCCAACTCCAGTCAGCTTCTGAATCACCTTCACAACCACCTACAGGGCAATGGGGCCCTCTACTGCTTATCATTTTAATAGAGCAAAATTCTAAACCAGAACAGTGCAAAGGCATACACAGAATAATAATGGAAGTCACCATGAATACCACATTATTTATATTGGGATGTTTTGTGAAAGACAACATCTTTCTCTCTAAAGGAATGCAGATTTGACTAAATCTGACCCAAAACGGCATCAAGAAGGCTGGAGGAGATCACAATTTTGGCTCTAAGCAACAGAAATACAAGCTGTACACTGCTGTCAGCTCTCCTTCAACAGAAACAAACCACACATTCTGGAAAAGCACAACTGAGTTTGAGGCAGCAGGGCACATGAGGAATTCATCACAGGGGTCTTTGCGAAGCATGCATTACATGATCACTAACACACATTCTCCACCTTCTTGGAACTCTCTCTCAGCAATGGCCAAAGGCACAGCATCAGAGTACACGACTCTAAACACAATTCTAGCAAGAGCTAAAATAGTTCAGCCCACACACCCAGCTCTTGAATGTTCTGACATAAAAGATGAATTTTAGAATACCCAGGAGTTAACACAGAATAAAGAGAGTAGCAATGGGTATACATTTTCATTTGCTTTCTAAAGGGTGTTTTTATTTAAATATAGTCATCTGATACAAAATTATTTCTCCATATTAAAAAATTCTTTATGATACCTAATATAAACTAAACCCCTATGAAGAAAATACCATTTTACACATACAACTCTCTCTTCCCTCCGTTCTCTCAACCCAGTGCTCCAAGGCTATTGAGAAATCTTGTACTTTTACATGCCTGTCAACTTTGAATGTAATCTTTCTGGAAAGCTACAGGCAGTCTCAAAGTAAACCTTAAAATGTTCACACTCTTTGCCCCTGTAAACCTATCCCTGAGAATTTACCCTAAGGGGAAGACTTTAAATAAACAAAATGTTATGATGTCCAAACATCTTCCCTGTTGCACTGTGTAGACAGTTGGGGAAATGTATACATCACATATTAGGCACCACACACAGCACTATAAAGCACACAGGTGCTAGGGAACGCCACCGAAGGAATTAAGTGGGAATAGGACCGTGGGTCTTTTTTGTAAGTCTTTAACATCAGTTTTCCTTTGATGTGAAAACAGATTTGAAGGCTTAGAATGGCTTCTGGCTGAGCTAGTGCCTGAGATTACATCACTGTGTGCGTGGGTGTGCAATCTAGGCGGGCTCCACATGGTGCTGGCAGAGGACACATGCCTCTGAGCCCCAAAGCACAACAAAGGTGACACTCCCCAGTCAAATCCCAGTTTTGATAAATCCAGGGAGGTTACTTACATGGAATTTGGCTAAGTTTTGCTCTGGGAAACCTTGATTCTTGCTCAGATCGCAATGCCCTGCTGTGGCCAAGTCTTTTTCCAATTACCCTGATGGGTCAATCACAGCCCATCCTCATGCACACTATCCCAGCTGCACCACATGGGGAACCCCCCCCCAATTAATCATCTAGTTGATCGTCTCTCTTCTCCAAAGCTTCCACTTGTCCATATTCAGTAATTCAAGCAGTCTTTACTGGTGACTTCACCTGCTGTACCTATGATAAATACTTATGACATGCTGTACATGGTTCTGGGTGCTATGACAAAAAACAAGGCAGGCAGTTTCTGCCCTCAATGAACCTACAATATATTGGTGGATGATAAAAAGCAGTCCACCGCCCTGTGGCTAAAGAGTCACTCTGACAGGGAAGGTACTCCCCAGACTTGAGGTGATCAGGCTAGTGAATTCTCAGGGGAGCATAGGCACAGCTGAGGGGAAGTGCATAAGGAACATACAAAAGGAAATGTATTCAGACGTAGGTTAATGGTACTCAAAGAATAATGAGAAAAAAGGCTGGCAAAGTCAGCAGAGGTCAGATCATGGGAAAGAGTCTGGACTTGACCTTGAGAAGTAGGAAGCCACTGAAGGATTTAGGTGGAGAAATGACTCATGTGACCTGGTTTTTCATTTAAAGAATTTCCTTTTAGAGGGTAGATATGAAACTGATAGCAAGACTGGAAATGTTGGAGGTAAGGAAAGCAGTGAGACTGCTGCAGTTTCCTGGGTGAAAAACCACCATGGCTGAGCTAGGAAGAAAACCAAACTCGGTGTGTGTGGGGGGAGAACAAAGCTGGGAACTAGGCAAGGAAAGGCAAACCCTGCCTGGGCTGCTGGTTCAGATATCTGGAAAGAGCAGCAGAGCCCACCAGGGCACTAAGGAAAGCTGTGCACAGCACTTAGGACATGGTGGCCACGAGCCTGGGACATGCCCACAGGTGGCGGGAGGCACTATTCCACAGCTCAGTTTCAAGTCTCAAGAGGAAGAGACTCGTCCCATCTTCATTAGAAGAGTAGAGGGGCCCAGAACAGAGCCCTGATCAACACCAATGTTAAGAGACAGGAGGAGCCGGGTTCGATGGCTCATGCCTGTAATTCCAGCACTCTGGGACGCAGGGGCGAGAGGATAGCCTGAGCTCAGGGGTTTGAGACCAATCTGAACAACATAGTGAGACCTCATCTCTACAATATGTAAACAATTTAGCCAGCATAGTAGCACACACCTGTGGTTCCAGCTACTTGGAAGGCTGAGACGAAGAATCACCTGAGCCCAGAAGGTCAGGGCTGCAGTGGCCATGAGTGTGCCATTGCACTCCAGCCTGGGTGAGATTCTTAACTTAAAAAAAAAAAAAAAAAAAGACAGGAGAGAGGGAGCCACACAAGGGAAAGCAAGGCAAAAAGGAACCCAGAGATGTGGTCCCAGAGCCACAGACACCTAGGAAGCGGCTCCATGGCGCCCAGCCGAGAGGCCCATGAGGAGAGACGCTCAGGGGAGTACACAGGGCAGCAGCCAGATGCCCACAGGAGGCCTCAGCAAGGGAAGCCTCTGGCCACAGCTACAGCCAATGCAGCAGAGCAGCAAGGAGTAACGCAGGCAAGGTGATGGCCAGGGAGCAGTCAGCCACAGAGGCAGGACGGAATGGAGCGAGGCCTGTGGGCATGAAGGAGGCAGTGTGCACAGCTTCCAAGATGGAAGAGACATGGTCATGTTCAGGAAAAAGGCAGAGAACAATCAGGGCTGATAGCAGAGAGCTGGGATCACCCCAATTGGAAAGGGCGAGGCCCTGCAGAGCACAGGTGGGACAGGGTGGCATCCCCTGAAAAAAGGGTGCTGCCCGAGAAGGGGGCTGCAGGCTAGGAAGCTGAGGTGACCCTGATCTCTGCAGCCATGTGATCTCCTCAGCTCTGCCCAGCAGTGTGGACATGGGTCAGTGTGCCCGTCCACAAACCAGATGTGTCAGGCAGGCACAACAGGAGAGCCCACTCTCCAGGACTCAGCAGAGGAGAGCTGGGCCCAAGCAGGTGTGACAGAGAAGGCAGCCTGGCCGGTAGCTGACGGCCACGGCTGGGGGACATGCCAGGGAGGTGGGAGAGTGTGGTGGGAGGGGCTGCAGGGGATGCAGAGAGGAGCCCGCACAAGGAGTGGCAGGAGGACAAGTGGCGGTCATGGGGAACAGAATCTGCACTCCACCCTCTGGCCACAAGATATGGCCCGGGCACCTGCTTCCTCCCAACCCATCTCACTCTGCTGTTTTCTGTGACTCCCATACCCACTGCCCACCTTCCTACCGCCTGTCTACTGCCCTGCAGAATGCCAGTACGTGGTAAACCACACTGAACCTCCTGTCCCTCCAGTGGAAGGAAACCCAGCTTCCCCAAGATACCACCTCCCTGAGGTCCTCTTGCAAGAGGAGGCTGCTCGAGCCCCCGTGTTGGGTCCGGATCACCTCTAAATGACTGATCTCCACGCTCACATGCCAGCACCAGCAGCCGATGTCCTTTACTGTACATGCCAACTCCATGAGTCGCTTGTGTGTAAACACTCCCGGCACCAGCCCAGTCTCCCTCCATCTCCAGGCCCTGCTGTAGGGAATACGTGTTCTTTACAGGAACAACCACTAGATATAGGCTTGCCTGCTCACAGGAGGCAAGGAGTGAGCTTCAAGAGGCACTGGCAGCCATGGGTGACAGGCTCACAGCAGGGGCACAGCCTGTGCCTCCCTAAAGATAATAGATTATGTGACGCTTTTGAACACCAGTACAGTAATTAAGAAAACACAACAGGAACATAACAGAATGACTCTGCTCCTTGGATCTCTGTGCCCGGCTCCACTGCCACATTCTAGCTATCATGCCACATTTTCTGGGTAGAAGCGTTTTGTGACCTTTCTCAGCCATCTTCACTGAGCAGTGCCCCCATCCCGACCCTCCGCCTCTGAAAGCCTTATGCCAGAGCTATAAGTGTCATCACTCTACCTTATTCTTAAAGAAAGGGAAAGAAATAAAAAGTTACTCTGCAACTTTTGTTAATTTTATACTGTTTTAAAACAAGGTGCTCATCGCCAATATTTTAGAGTCTTCTAACATGGTTCATCCATTATGGATCCAGAATCTGGTAACTTATGTATTGTTTTCACATTAGAGCAATCCAAACAATTCTGGCAGTGCAATTTTGGCTATGAGAATTGCAACCCACTCCTGCTGGCTTCCAGCATTGCTACAGAACCTGTATGGGGTTCTGAAACCGACCACTTAAAATCAGGGTCTGCTATTAGTTAAAAAATCAGTACCAGAAACTGTGCACAGGGGACGCTCAGCGCATACTTCCTGGTGCACGTTAGGAACTCCTGGGCTAATGGAGGGAGACTTTTGTCACATTCACTGCCAGAGCCAGTAGATAAAATGTGCCATGCAGATAGGTCAGCAGGGACTCCCACCAGAGCTCTGGGATGTCAGGCTCCAGAAGACACCTGAGGCATACTGGGACGCCTCCCCTCTCCCACCTGAGTCAGGACTCATCCTTCTCTGTGGATATGCCCCCTTCAGCACGTCACACAGTCCTGCTCCTGTTCTCTGGCCTTCAGGCTGCCACCACTGCCCCCCTACCCCATCGTGATAGCCCAGCAGTGAGCCAAGGGTGCCATGAGGCTCTTCCAGCCCTGTCAGTGGGAATCATCTTCCCCAGCTCTAGGACAAATAGAAATGTACCTACCACAGCTACCCAACACTGAGCTGGCAATCCAGGTAGGGCACTTCTGTTTAGCTCCTGTAGTCCCTGGCTGGCTCTGTGTGGGTCTCTGCCTTTCAGATCTTTGGAGAGATAACTTCTTTCACTGGATCAGAAAATTCTACATTTTTGTCCTCCTACTACAGACCTTTTCAACACATAAATCAGCAAGGGTCACCAGGATAGTAAGAAAAAACAGCACAGAAAAAGTAGTAAGTAAACTATCCAGGCAAGCAGTTTCTTTTTTGTCTTCAAAGGAAACAATGTAGCCACTTTTTAATTGTAAATCCAGGGAAGAAGGGGCCTGAGCCTACTGAAGGTTAGTGTTACAGGAAGATTCACCTAAGTCACAACTCATTTAGCTTTAAACAAGCAAGTTATTGCTGTGTTTAGTCCTTTCACCAAGAATATTAAAGGCAATCTTAAAAAGTGCAGGAGGAGGTCAGAAATCTGAAGTCGTATAATCAACAGGGGGCAGGTAAACAAGGGGAATGTGACCGCTGTCATCTCACAAGCCTGAACTGCATCTTTAAAGCCCTAATAATAGAAATGTGGCTATCCTGGCTGAATGTAAGAAGCCTAGCTGAAAAAGAGGAAACCCACCACCTGCCTCTCTGGCTGCTACCATGTTTGTGTTAGGGACAAACCAAGATCACCACCCATATTTTACGGGGGGTAAAATGCTCAGAGCCTACCTTCCTGACAAGAAGGCTAACGAAAAGACAGACTTAAAATTTTTAACTTCCCAGGGGAAAAACTCCCAACAAATTCAGCTGACCTCACTTATAAGCCTTCCTCACTAAGAGCAGGGACTTCTGCTTTTCCCCAACTACATTTCTATTTCTTACTAGCAAGTAACAAGAACGAAGCCATTTTCAGATATACTGACACAGCTTCCTAAACATATTGGACACACAAGGTACCTGGGGGTTATTATTACAAGGACATTCCAGACCCCATTTCCTATCTATTGGCAGTCTTCAGAGAGAAATCTGGAAGTCTCAATGTTTAGACATATCTTGGGAGACTTCCATGCTAAGGCAAGGTTTAAGAAATAACTGTGGAAAGGGCAACGCCCCAACAAGACAGTAAACGAGAAATCCAGTCTGATCCACTCATCACCTCCTCATTCATTCCATTGGCCTCAGTATACTGCTACTAGCATGTTGCTCACTGGCATTACTGAGGGCCTACTGTGTGTTGTGCTCTGCACCACACTCACACATGTGTTACTTGACTCAGTGGGAACCACTACCTTTTGGAGTCCACACTAGTCCTAGGCCCAATTTGTACATAAGGGAAATGGAGGCTTTACACAGTCTACCCGAGGTCACACAGTTTGTAAATGGCTGCTAGTTCAAAACCACCCACTACACTGTTCAATTCCAAGCACAAAATTAGAAAAAGTGAACACATGGCAAGAGTTAAATGGAAGCTTTAGATCTCTGTTACCAGTGGCTTCCCTGACTTCAACTTAGTGTTTAAATCTGTGTGTGACTCATGCCTAGCTTAAAACTAAAACTAAAAATAACAAATACTTTGGATATGAGATCATTATCTAATTGTTTGGAAAAAGGCAAGTGACTACCTCCAGTTATCACTTACAGGTAATACCTTAAATGAGGTGGAGCTGTCCTCTACATTTTTGTCCTCCCACTACAGACCTTTTCAACACATAAATCAGCAAGGGTCACCAGGATAGTAAGAAAAAACAGCACAGAAAAAGTAGTAAGTAAACTATCCAGGCAAGCAGTTTCTTTTTTGTCTTCAAAGGAAACAATGTAGCCACTTTTCAATTGTAAATCCAGGGAAGAAGGGGCCTGAGCCTACTGAAGGTTAGTGTTACAGGAAGATTCACCTAAGTCACAACTCATTTAGCTTTAAACAGTCTGCTCAGCAGCCAGGCCTTCACTGTTGGGAGGGGAAAGGGAGGCCAGATGAACTGCGAAAACATTTAACCTGGACTCAAACTACAAGAAGAACCATCTGACTGATACTAACCTCAAACTCTAGGGTGGCAATCAAGCATCAATTCTATTAATATTTCATGGTGACACCGTAAACACAATGAAATTCACATGAGGGGTCCCACTATGACAACTGTATCAAGATTATAGTGTTTAGGTTTTATCTATTCACTTAACTGTATTGTCAGATTTAGGGGGAAAGTGACTTTGAAAGACCCAATAAATGGCTTCACAGGAACATGTCATGGAGATCTGCTAAACAATGGTGACTACATCCTACGATATACAAAAACCTACACATAATTGACAGCCCAATACACACATGGGCTCTCTCTGCACATTAATTATATCCTAGCGAAATGATCACCTACATATATATACCAAGAGACGAGTACAAGAAATGTTAACGCAGTATCATTCAAAGCAACACCCTACAGGTCCAGCAAAAAAAAAGCTGGTGACTATGATAGCATCATATGGGGAAATGCTGAATTGCAGTAGGAAGAGAATGAATGAGAGTCATAGGTAGCCAAACAAAGCTTGCAAATGTCAAACTAAAACAGCAAGTTGCAAAAGATGACCTTCAGCATGGTACCAATTCATTTTAAAACATGTTTATCTACAGACACATAACAGGTACAGTAAAAATATATAAAGCAACACACAGGAATACCAAACAGTCAACACTGAACTCGGGACAGTTCTGGGGTGGGAGGGAACAGAGTGGAGGCTGCAGGTGTTGCCCCCCTCACACGCTTTGTCATGTTTTATTTCTTAAGAATGGTGGCAGGTCCTGGGTGTGAATCTTAACTAATCAAGAGAGCAATCACTTGAATCTGAAAATGTGAATGCTATCCCCAGTGCTGCTAACTTGAATGGTATTTTAAGATAGCAGACTCTGTATCATATGAAATTGCTGGCAAATATTAACAATTCCATTTGGTTCAACCTAATATTAAGAATTCTTTTTATGAAGAGCAAAACACTAAAAATCACCCCCCCCCCCCCCCCAGAATTTACTATAGTCTATATCAAATGGTAAGGCTAAGGAAATGGAGAAATAAAACTGAAGCAGAAAGGATTACTTAATTGTCAAAGGATGAAAAACAAAGAAAACCATTTTTCAAAGTACTTATACACACTAATATAATACAAGACCCTTATATATATAAAAACTGAAGTTCAGAGGAGAAATGACTGGCCCGAGGTCAAAGAGGTATTTAGCAGTAAAAACTAAATCCACATCCTGCTCCAAAATTAGTCACCGGACATTCATCAGAAGGTCAACAAATAAGTGACTTATCTTTAGTTCCAACCAAAGACTATAAAAGGAAGAATCAGTGAAGTTACATCTCAATATAAAGTTCTAAACTATAATGTTTTAAAAATAAATTCATTTTAAAAAATAACATTTTAAGTAGTGATGAAGCTATTGGATTAGCTCAGAATCCAGTGCATTTATAATTAAATAGCACTAGCATGAAAAATGATACACTCTAAGCAGTCTGTCTTTCAATCTCTTCCTCTTTTCTTAAATGTTAAGAACAAGTGTATCTTTTTTGCAAGAATGTTGAAAGACAATATTTTGAGAAAATATTAAAGGAAACTTGGAGGCACCCTAAAAGTTTTTCAAAGGTAACAGCAGCAGATACTTTAGTGAATAAATATCACTCTTAAGAAAAATCACAGAACTAAAATAAGTAACACAGGATAGGGAGAAAGATTTCTTCCTGAGCTAAAAGAGGCAGAAACAGAAAGAAAAGGGTTAGAAAAGCACACATGATAACTTACAAAAGAGGAATTAACAGGGACAAGCCACAGCAAGCAGCGAAAGTTACAGTGGCAGCCCTGCCACATACAGCCCGATGGGAAAGGAGTCGCTAGCTCCCCACCGGGCTGCAAGGGGGCTCCAGGGTGAAAGAGGCAATGAACTGGCCAAGATGCTGATGTATCTGGGCCATTTCTGCATGTGCTGGGCACCTGAGAAACAGGCCTCCTAAAATCTACCAATGCCTGAGATTAACATCTTCCATCCTCTTATCTGGGCCTCCTTGTGATTAGCAAAGAGAAAGGGCAAGCCACCCCGGCCCGCTCAGCAGCCTGACAGTCCAGTGGCTCTGCACCAGATGCCCTAGGGCTGGCCTGTGCCCTCCACGGGGCCCACAAGGACAACAGCTGCCAGGACACATGCACATACACCGTCGGGGGAGACCAACCTGCCTCTGACTTCAGCTCCGCTAGAAGCCCGCTGCTCCTCCAGGTAGCTCCTGGGTCCTGGCCGCCTACAGAATGACTGCGCTCTTGAACTACTGCAGCCGCCAATAAATTGTCCACATTTACCACTTCTGGGTCAGAGCTGGTGTCAGACAAATCATAATGAGCTACAACTGGAGGTCCATCTAGGGAGGAAAGAAAATGTATACTGGTATCTAACTCATGGGTGAAAAACCCTTCTGAAACCAAGTCAGAGCCCTCTAAATGCCAGCTGCCTCCACCTTCCTCTAGCTGACGGGAAAGCTCACTTCACATGTTACATGACGTGGACGCGGAAGAAAACCCGCGCTCACAAAGATGATGGACACATTTTGCAAGGAGGAAAAGGAGTGTTACATGAAGGACAGAAGACAAGACTAGCTGAACAATGTGATATTGATTCCCATCACACTCCTACAGAGCAACAGATTAAGTAAAAAGGGATGACTCCAGAGAAAGGGAAAGTGATTTGTTTAAAAAAAAACAAAAAAAAACTGATAGTGAAAACAATTCCAACCCAATTTATGTTTTTAAGAGAATGAATCTAGTTCTTTCTCTTGTAGGCAATACTAAAAGTCCCTGGTAGATTCAGAAAAGAAAAGAAAATATATTTTCCTACTTCCTGAAGTAATATGGTGAACACTAGAGCTCTAGTGACTAACTTAATTCTTTCCAGTAAAGCCCTTTTTAAATCACAAGGATATTAGATATACTTTACAACATTCTACAAAAAGACAATACCCACAAAACCCATTTTCGGGATTTTGCTTTGGATGTCTTATGAGGGATATTTGTAATTTCTTTTCCCTAAGAAATACAACCAGCTCACACTCCAAATGAATGGTATGCAATCTTACAGGTGACTGCTACAGGAAGATACTCAAGGTCTTACTGGAAGAGATCCCTTCCATTCCAAGTTATCCTTACTAGCTGAAGGCAATTGGGTTCCAAAGTCATTACACTGCAGCGTTCATGCTAACATAACTCAATATTCATGCTTGTAGGATACATGCTTTAAAAATGCTAATGCTATCCTTCTAAAAAATGTAACAGCAGAAAGCAAAAATAAAGATTTCATTCAAATAAGAAATCCCTTGACCACCCCCATTTTAAAATAAAGCAGAAAAAAGGAATGCTGCTCCTTGCCCAGCAGCTGTTTATGAAGTGCTAGCAAACCACAGATTTCCATAAAGGCTTTAAAACATAACCCAACAAGTAGAAATTAAACACACCTATTTTATGAAACTCTTGAATATGAAGGAATACATATGCCAATGAATCATAAAAATATACACAATGAAGGACTACTGTTTTAGTATAAATATCCATTGTGTAGATTTTTACTAAACAAACACACTTGGGGTGTTGATCCCTTAAAACCAAACTCCCAAACCACAGGTTTATGCAGCAACATTTTAAAAATGAAAAATGACTGAACATAAAAGTAAATGAGTGGTTAGGTGCCACTGTATACAGAACACACATGTCATAACATGAAATTCTGACGATCATGACAATTTTAGTTGACTACTTAAAAACAATTTCCAGTTAGTTCCCCTTGAAGGGTAAATCAAGTTCATCAGTGACCAAAGAATTCAACAGTGTGGTCTTGGTATCAGTTGGCAATAAATTTTAGCTCAAATAGCTAAAAACTGGTTCATATTTGAGTGTTATTTTTTTTTTTCCTGAAAAAGGAAATGAAAGCTGCATCCTTCTATGGTGTTCTCGTCAGAGTTCAAAATGATTATTATGAAATCAAGATACTGTGTGATGTCCAATACTTGGGTGCATAAGATATGAGGGCCAAGTACAATATTGACTATTTGACCATAGGTTCTGCTTTGATAATTGCGATAAATTATGTAGTGACTTCCTTTAAAATATATATGACAATACCATTCAGAGACTCTCTCCCTCGCATTCCCCACCCCCATCCCCAAATTGAGGGAATAGGTCAACAGCCAAGTCAAAATTGTACCACTTATACATGGACAGTCATGCAAGCAGTTTGAGTGTGGACATACATGCAGAGCGACATCACCTACCCATGGAAATAATTCGTCTGACAGTCTTCATCAGTAGGAAATACAAGCATAAACTTGTTATCTGGCTCCATTCTTGTATCTTCCATATTTCCAAACAGCATACCTTATAACTTGGCTTAAATTTAGTATTCATCATAAACAAAGAGCAATATTTCATATTTTAATTATGCTTAAAAGTTAAAATAAATTAAGATCACTGTCATTTTTCATTTCCAATATCTTCAAACGGTAAGTTAACAGCATGCAAACTTCAATAAAATAATGAATGGTTGCCTTTCCGATTTTGTCTTCCAACAAGAAACCAACAACTAAGGATCTTGGGTTCCAAGGGTATCTTACACCCACCGTTACCAAACCAAGATTAAATAAGATATATTTAAAGCACCTGGCACCAGGACCTGTACTCCAAACTACTACATGAATATTAGCTACCTGATGATGATACTTTGTGATATTCCTTTACAATGTGATTCTTGCTACACCAAAGTTAGCAACAGGTAGGATCTGTAGTTATTTTATGTGCTTCATAAAAGTAGTAACTCTTGGACAATCCCCTCTGGTCCCCTCCCACTGTGGGAGCTTTTCTGTCCTCTCAATAAATCCTGCTTAAAAAAAAAAAAGTAGTATATCTTGAAGGAAAAAGAAAAATCCAACCCCTGAGGAGGAGCTAGGAAAACTCAGCATATTAATGACTAAAGAAGCAGCTATTTGATTCTATCAATTCATTGCAAGATAGAATAAACATGGAGATATTGTCCTTACTCTCACTTAATTATTCCTCCATGCTGTTAAATCAACTGCATTGCTACTAAAAGACTGCTTTGACTTTGAAGAACTTCAAGTAAAGATTTAGTCGTTAAACATAAGCACATTCAACACTTACATTTAAGATTACCCAAACTGCACATTCCCCGATCTGCCAACACTGACGTCTGTCACAATCTTAAAACATGAATTTGTAATAATGAACTTAACTGGGTTTTCTACAATCATTAAAAGCATCTCTCTAAAGAGGTAAATTGAACACAATTAGTTAATAACTATTCAATCTGTGGTTAATCCAGGCGTTGTTCTCCTGATAGAAATCTTTGCCATTACAATTACTACTCAAGAAACACTAAAGGTCGAGAAATCCACCAACTACTTTTCATTTCAAAACATCCCCTCACCCATATTAAGCTAGAAGTAGGCATACATCCTCTCCCATGCCCTAGCCTGTAACAAACAGGTTCTACCTGTCAAATACCAACACACAGGTGTATCTGCGTTGTCACACATTCCTGAAAAAGCAAGCTTCACCATTTATGACCCTAAGCCTCCTGCATGATACCAGTCAATGTTTCATTTAGGAATTCGTCTCCTTTTCAAACATATCCTAGAATTCTCAGAAAAAATCCAAATCACAAAAACACAACCTAATTTTCCTTTACTTGTTTATCCAGGATAAATTCCTCTTTTCAACCAGAAGCACAGGATTTGAAAACTGTACAAGGTAATGAAATAATTCACCAGTCTCCTGTTGCATTTACAGATAAGAACTCTGAGTCCACACAAGGAGAACCAGCACCGACTCCAGCTGCTCTGTCACTGAAGGGAGGAGGTGCACATGGGAGGAGGCTGGCCCCTCTCAGCAGCCAGGCCAACGCCAGCCTACCACTCTTAGCAGCTTGATTCTAACTTCACTTTTAAAATGGGGGTGGTCAAGGGATTTCTTTTGAATGAAATCTTTATTTTTGCTTTCTGCTGTTACATTTTTTTTTAAAGGGTAGCATTAGCATTTTAAAGCATGTATCCTACACATTCTTACACCTGAAAGAAGGGATCTTAAAAACTGTCTAGCTGGGGACCTCAGAGGGGAAGGAGGTATAGGCGTGACAGACCGAGTGGCAGAAGCCAGCCTTGAGAGCAGCAGGCGGAACCTCCACTTCAGCAGAACCTACTCCCAAGAAGAATAGCACGTGCATTACACACCAGCTCATCCACCAAGTCAAAAATTTACATTTGTAAACAAAATACTTATGTTATATTTTTATTACTATCAATCAAAAGAAAATCTATGCAGAACAATCTGAACAGAAAGCATTTTCCAAGCATCTCTTAAGAAAAGAATTACATCAACAAAGACAAAAATCTATATAGAAAAGTGCCATCTCTTGAAAAGCAGCCTTAAATATCAAAAACTGCATGTGTATATTTTTTCAGAATAACATCACAAAGCTATTTTAGTAAAAAATAAAAATGTCTAAGAAGACAGCTACATGGAAATGAAAAGCAGAAATAGGCACTGAGACGCTAAGATTTAAGTAATTTTAAAAATAAAATAGAATCAGGCCAGGCATGGTGGCTCATGCCTGTAACCCCTGCATTTTGGGAGGTGGAGACAAGAGGACTGCTTGAGTCCACGGGTTCAAAACCAGCCTGAGTACCATAGTGAGACCACATCTCTACAATAAATCAAAAATTAGCCAGGTGTGGTGGTGCAAGCCTGTAGTTCCAGCTACTTGGAAGGCTGAGGCGGAAGGATCACCGGAGCCCAGCAGGTCAAGGCTGCGGTGGCTATGAGCGTGCCACTGCACTCCAGCCTGGGCAGCAGAGTGAGACTCTGACTCAAAAATAAATAAAAATAAAAATAAAATAGAATCAATGTCTACTCTGTACTTTTTCTCAATTTGATAATCATCTCAATTATAAAAAATTAAACTGTATAAAGTCCCCAATATGAAATAAAAGTTTTCAGGACTACACTTGTCCTTACACTGGTGAACATCAGGTCACTCTGTGATCAGTAACAGCTATTTATGATACTGATCAGTTAGTTCATTTACCATTTTGAAAAGATCAAAAAAGAAGTTAAAAGCAAAGATTCAGGATTATCAGAGGAATTGAAAAGCTGATCAAAAGAAAAAAGCAATGTAGTGTTTCACCACTGACCACAAAGTTGGGTACGCTCTCAAACAAGTGAGGTATTAAAAGACAATTCAGGTAGCCCATCTAGACATTTAAGGGAACCTATAAGTACAAAAGCAGGGCACTGGGCGAGGGCACCATCTTTCAACTTTTCTATTTCAGGAGCAAATCCGTGAACTCTGGCTTTGAGGATTCAGATCTATTAAAAACAAAAACCAGCCGGGCTCAGTGGCTCAGCCTGTAATCCCGCGCCTTTGGGAGGCTCAGGTGAGTGGATTGCCTGAGCCCGTGGGTTCGAGACCCGCCTGGGCAAGCGAGACCTCATCTCTACAATAAATCAAAAAAATTAGCCGGGCGTGGTAGCGCGCGCCTGTAGTTCCAGCTACTTGGAAGGCTGAGGCGGAAGGATCGCCAGAGCCCAGCAGGTCAAGGCTGTGGTGGCCGGGAGCGGCCACTGCACTCCAGTCTGGGCGACAGAGTGAGACTCCAACTCAAAAAAAAACAAACAAAAAACAAAAAACAAAAAACCTATCTGTACAACATACATCAAAGAAGAGTACACAATTTAGAAATTCTAGTAACCACATCCCCTATGCCCCTTGCTAAAGAGTTATCCATTCAGGCTTTCGGTTCCTCCTTGAAGTAATCTAAATTTTGCTATTTTCTAGATAGTCTTCATTTTTTAATAGGATAATTTAGTAGGACATATAGTTTAAAGAAAAAGAATTTTGATCTTTCATTTTCATGGTGGAATTACTTTTTCAGCATATCAAAATTACCAAAAAACTAAAAATGATCCCCAAAAATACCATTCAAAATCTACTATTTAATATTAACTACAGACTAACACCATTTGTCTCATTATAGAAAAGCAAGTTTCTTGATTCAGGAACACCTAATGTAATTTAACTGACAGGGAATCACTAATATAAACAACACCATTCTCAACAGAGTAACAAGAAACATTTCTTTTTCAAGATTTTTATTTATCTAGGTTAGTTACATTCCAAATGCATGATGAATAAAAGATATAAAGAAAATGCAATAAAATAAAAACAGTAACTTGATAACATTCTTACCAAACCTTAAAGTTATAATATGAATAAGACTTCATGACCAAAGAATATATTTCTTTGTGGATCATTCCTTCATTTTTAGGCTGTCTTCTATTTTACACTGTGGTAATGTAATGTAATATGAAAATATCTACTTGATACTAGTAAACAGCCAGTTTGGCTGCAACTCCCACTAGCTTTCCTAAACTTCAGAGGAAATAAAAACAGTAATCAAGAAAAAAAAATGCAAAGTATAGAAACCTGGAAGCTGTTCATGCTATTTATAATTCATAAACTCGTGTAACTTCTAGACAAACTAAAATGACAAGTTTCTTATCTGTACTATGATTGAGGGCATATATGTCCTTTTTGAAAAGGATTTTCAAAAAAATTGTTGAAATTGTTTTGATAGTATATTTTCTGACATGTGGTATTCCACAAAATCTCTTTCATTGCACCCTCATTGTACTACTTAATTTTTAAAAAGAGGAAAATCTTATAAGCTAAATAGGAAAGATATATTACTTTAAAGGGTCACCCTTTGTAAGATAACTTGCCCCTGATTTGCCTGCTTTGCCATCGTTTTTATAACGTTCATGTAACTGTAGCTTTGGGCAAAGTTAGTTGTATATTTAAAATGAAAATTATCAGTAATATCAATTTAGGATATTTTGCTCAACAAAAGAATTCATACTATCATTTCTTTCATTAACAAGGAGACAATATACTTTAAATAATTTTTGCATACAACTTCTAGGTAATATATCTTATGTAAATTGAGATATACTACACCCAGAGATCCTTGCTGTTAAATCTACATAACAGTAAGAATGACAAAAGCAGTAAGCAAAATAAATGTGTTCTTGTATATACTTGTATTCAGTCTGCTAGTAAGATTTTTTTTTAAAGGCCAAAGCTTTTAGTTACTGTTGCTTTTTAAAGCCTCTCTGAGCAATGCATAGTGGCATGCGCCTGCAGTCCCAGAACGCTGAGGTGGAAGCATCACTGAGCCCGTTCAAGGCTGCAGTGAACTATGATCACACCACCGTACTCCAGCCTGGGCGACAGAGTGAGATCCCATCTCTTTAAAAAAAAAAAAAGAAGAAGAAAGTCTCTTATCTACAGTTCAATGACCAAAACCAGGTTTATATGTGAGCAACTTTTTTTTCTTATGTACATTTAAGAAGCAATGAATTGATGTTTATGGCCCAAATCCATAAGAATCCCCATACCTGCCTGTAGCAACTTGTCAAATAAAACATTAATGAAATTCAAAATAATTTTTTCAGAATTCTGAAAACAGATATGCACATACACATACACATACACACACATATCCAAGACTAAGTTCATTCCTCTTAGTAACAACAACAAAAAAGCACAGATAAGCTTTTCTCTTGGGGCCCCCAAAATAAGATAATCCTTTAAGCTACTTCTAATGAAAAAAGTATGCAAAATATTAAACCTTATAATTTTAATTTCACCTTATTGCATTCTAAATTAAAATTGTATTTTAAAATTACACTCAATTTTAATAATGCACAAAAAGTATGCATCAATATGATTAAGAGAGTTATTACTGTCTAATAAGTGGCTCAAATAACCAGATCATTTTAATCTGCTGGCTAAATTCTCTTAAGATGATTAGGTATGTAATGTCCTAGGACACTGAACTAGTACAAACTAGGCAGAAAGCAGGCTGCAGATAATCAGAAAACAAGTTTACCCTTCCCTAGTGAAGGGATAATGTCCTCTTAAATTTCACCAACTAAAGAAAAATACTACAAGGAAATAACAACACGTAACAACCATAATAAAGTTATACCTATAGTTATGACTATAATTGTTTCCTAACATTTCCCAAGTTATTTCTGACAATGCTAATTTTTTAATGGATAACTTTTTAAAGTCTATAGCTTAATCTGTTTAATTCTCTATCCCATGAAGCCCCAAATGAAAAAAATCATTTGATAAATTAGACCAAGAGAAATTCCATATGCACGTATTAGAGAGATAAAAGTCTAGATACGGGATTTTATTCTTAAATAAAAAGCATTTTAACCATGTCTGAATTAGTACTGTAGACTGAAAGATGTTTCTTTCCAGCATTAGCCCTTTGTAGACTACAAATAAATCCAAGCAGGACACAGCCCTTATTCTTCTTAAAATCCTAGGAAAACCAAGGGAACTCGAAAAGAACCACTAGATATTTAAACGGGTACATAAAAATGCCATCACACAATCCAAAAGTAATTCCCACTTACTAGTATCAGTACTGGACATGTAATCTTAAGGAGACAGCCTACCTTGGCAAAAAAGAATTCAACAACCTACAATGGTAGTCATGAAAAAAAGAAAATGAAAACAACTTCATGGACTTAACACTTCTTTGAATGTCCATGATACAAAAACAAATTATTTTGAAAGAGGAAGTTTTAAATTGTGCAATCTAGAAAAGGTGCAAACGTTTTAAAGCAAAACCTACTGTTTTTCAAAACAATACTCCTTAAGACAGCAACACATTATCAAGGCACTGTGCAAAACTGAAAATCAAGAAAAAAAATTTTTTTGTATATGCTTCTGTTACAAAATTACTCATAAAATTAAGCTCTCCAAACCACAGAATGTCAAATTTTACTTTAGGATAAATGCTTAATATTTTGGCATATATTCTGTGACTTAAATCAGTGTATCCTGGCGTTTCCTCCCTTTCCATCAAAACCACTTTTTCCATATCCTTTACCCAAAACTTTGTAGAAAAGGCTACCCAAAATTATGTGTTTAACACCTTTTCAAATATTCAAAATGTTATTCTTAACTTGAATATCAATGACTAAAACCAGCATTTAATAATTCTATTCCATTGCAATTTTATTTTTTCCTTAAAGGCAAAAAAATCTATAGAACTCTTGCCCAATTATTCAATAACAAAAGTAGAATATAGCCAGTCAATAACAACACTAGCAATAATTTTTCTACATGTTATTCTTAAAAGATTAATCTTTTCTATTTTAAAAATAAAAAGCATTTCAGGAAATCCTTAATACATTAAATATTATATCATAAAAGAAAAAAGAATCTTGTTTATACATGCATTAAAAAGTAGTCATTAACATGCTGAAATTAAATATTTTTTTATGTCTAAAAACTCATGTCTAGATAGAAATGAATTTCAAAAAATGCAGTGACAGTTTCTGAGTAAAGTTACTGACAAAGTTTAAGAAAAATTAAGTCTTGGAGTTTATATGAAACTCCAAACCTATCTGTCCTCTTACAAAACACAGAATGAGATTTCTTCCAAAGTTGCAACTTCATTAAATAGCAATACCAACATTCCTCATACTGATACATTATCAAATTATAAATGTAAAGGGAAAGACTGTTTCTCTTAGAACTAAATCCAGTAGAAAACCCAAACTTAAGCGTGGTGGCTTATGCCTGTAATCCCAGCACTTTGGGAGGCGGAGGCGAGAGTATTGCCTGAGTCCAGGGGTTCAAGACCAGCCTGGGCAACTTGGCGAGACCTTGTCTCTACAATAAATTTAAGGGAAAAAAAAGACCCCAATTAAAAAAACACCTAGTGTTAGCAAAATTACATATTCCTGTTGAACATGTTTGTCCTAACTTAGCTATTTCTCACACTATACCTACAAACCCCGAAAAGATAGAATACCATCATTACCTAACCACAGCTGTGCACAAACCTATCCCGCCACAGGGCTTTCAGTCTAGCACACTTTCTTCCCTTTAACACACTCCATGGGTCCTTTAACATAACTAAGGGCCACTGATTTTCAGTTCAGGGATTGAAAGCAGAATTAAACTGGTAGACTAATAAGCTTAGTCACTAGCAAGAGAAGCCCATTTACTGTCTACCCTCTGGTACAGAGTGATCATTTAACCTTTATCCTCAAAGTACTCTTTACCCTCAGGGCACCAGCAAGTCATGGACAATCTGCAAGGTTACTGGTGCCAGCACTGAGCTTTAAGTTAAAGCTCAAGATAAAAATCCATCTATATAGCAAAGAAAAATATTTTTCTCATGCATGAAATCAAACTGCAGGCCGGGCTTGGTGGCTCAGCCTATAATCCCGCGCTTTGGGAGGCCGAGGTGAGTGGATTGCCTGAGGCCGCAGGTTAGAGACCCACCTGGGCAACTTGGTGATACCTCATCTCTACAATAAAAATCAAAAAAGTAGCCGGGCGTGGTAGCATGCGCCTGTAGTTCCAGCTACTTGGAAGGCTGAGGCGGAAGGATCGCCGGAGCCCAGCAGGTTGAATCTGTGGTGGCCGGGAGTGGCCATTGCACTCCAGTCTGGGGGACAGAGTGATACTCCAACTCAAAAAAAAAAAAAAAAAAAAAAAAAGAAAGAAATCAAACTGCGGTTGAATCTGCTTTCCCTACAGTATCTTGCATAGTAGGTACACAGCAAATATTTGCTCAAAAAAGTAATTCAGTCTTTCTGCATACAAATGCTATTTAATATTATAATTCATGAAAGACTAGCAACAAATTAGTTCAAGTGACATTTATGAAATAATGACATAAAATGTTCATGCAGTACATTCACTCATGTTCTTCATAGAATAATTGTGTGCCCCCTCAATTAGAATCAGAAGGGAGTCAACAGTGTCTGTAGAGAATAAATGCTAAGGGATTTTCAAGGAATTAACTATTTACCTATCTGAGTTCATTAAAACTCCCGATTTTTAATTTTATTTAAATTCCTGGTATTAAAAAGAGGATCGCTCCTATTGTATAAATATGATTCTATGTTCCAATCATGCATAACAAAATCAAAGCTAAAACTTATCAAATTTTGCTGCTTTATGTTTTAAATACCTCATTTTTAAAAAAGAAACTACTTACTACTGGAGTTGTTAAAACGTCATCAATCTTACAACAGGGGCAAAAACATATTCTTTCTTACACAATCCAAAAAGCAGACTGTTAACCCAGTTTTGTGACAGATCCAAAGGTTTTCTGTAATATACCTATTTTCAGCAATGCTTACTGGAAAACTCATTATTATACATCTCTGGGAATTCTAATGTACCGTGAGCATTTCAACACATCACTAAGAACCAAAGGGCCACCGTGGCAGTACTTGGCACCAGGCAGCTGCCACGTGAGCATCTGACTGGAGGACGGGGGACATTCTTCGGCCAACTAGTCGCATGTCAGGTCCCCTGGGCTCCAGCAGCAGCTTGCTCGTGTCAAGGTGGGGTAGCTTTTCCATTCACACGTGGAACTTCTCTGCCTCTACATCTTGGAGAACACGCCATGGCTTCAGGGCCACTGCCTATGCCGTTCCGTCACACACAGCACCCTTGCCAAGCATGCCTAGAATTTTCCCAGGCACTCCTTCAGATCCCCCAGCGCGACTGAAGTCAGCTTTAAAGACATTGAGGCTGTTTGATAAAACATTATTACTTCAGCAAATTGGACTTTTATTGAGACATGCTTACTCAGGAAAAAGACATAGCACTGCTATTATAAGAACCTGATAGATAAACATTCATAAGCAGCATTTAAATGTTAACCAAAGTCACTAATTCCAAGAAATTAACAAAAATGATTAACACTCCTAACTTCAAGCATCTGCCTTGGGAGCATGGATTCCGTTACCACGCTACTGACTTCATCTATAACAGTGGCTTCCAACCTTTGCTGAGCGCCAGAACCTAGAGTGATTTAACAAATACCAAAACCCAGGGTGGCTGTAAGGCAGCCAAGATATGTTTTAAGCTCCTCGGATGATTTTAATGTACATCCTTGACTGAAAACCACTACATCCTTAAGTATTTTGACTGCTTTCATTTTAAAATTCTAGAAAATTATTTTAGCAGCTGGCCTACAATGAATCATTATATAATCATTCTCAGTTGCTTGATTTCTTATCAAAAGCTCTGCTTTAAATTTGTTTCTTAGGAAAACCACATAAAGGATTTACAGAATCCATGCATACTTCTAGGTCAGCTTTTTACAAGCCCTGGTCTGTGCAAGGTGTTAAAATGTATTACACATATACACACACAGACACACACACACGTTAAGTTTGGAATATGCTACAAATCATATCCTTTTTCTATGGAAAACACACCAATAGCTGAAGTGCACTGCAGTTAAAAAGACAACAACAAAAACCTGCCAACACATAATCCAGCACTTTCCAAATATGTGAACACATACACAGCTACTAACACCCAGCAGCACAGTGGTTTCATAGGATTCCAGATTAGGATATGGTCCTAGACCTATACTCCTTGATCCTTGAACTAGGTGAGATCATCTTTGGTTTGGGTCCCTAAAATTTGGGTCTTAAATAAAACTAATTATATGGAGCTCTTCATTCTAAGTGACTTACTAAAAATGCTACCTTTGCAGGTCACTGTTGACTATACTATCTAAAATAACTGTTCTACTGTTGTATCCTCTTCCTGTCAACTGTGACCTCTTATGTCCTGCTTTACGATTCACAGCATGCATCCCACATGATGGCTTGTGATGAATTCACACCCTGTCTCCTCAAGGAAGGTTAAGTTCCAAGAGAGCAAAGATTCATTCACTGTTGTGTCTGAATGATTGATGAAATCAATCAATCTAGGCCTTAAACATCAACCTAAATCAAGAAGTCTTAGAAAGAACACTCATATGAGATGCTCTAATGAATTTACTCCATGGGACTGAAAACATGGTTTGCTCTATCACATAGTGTCCTTTTAATGAAGATGCAGAAGTTTCTCATGTCTCCATATCATGAATAATTGTGTTTCTCCTAAACAAAAAGAACGTTTAAATCAGTCATGTCACCTATTTTCAATGTCTAAAAGGCCATGAGACAAATTTGTAGCCCAATCTATCTAGCAAATAAAACCTCAGGAAGTCGTGACCTATTCTTCCTCTAACCTTATCTTATTCATTTTTCTCTGATGACTCCCTCTCCCATGCTATCTTCACTTTTTTTTTTTTTTTTTTTTGAGAAAGCAGGATTTATGGAGAGGATAGAAAAGCTCCCACAGTAAGAGGGGACCTGGAGGGGTTGCCCACTATCTTCGTTTTAAAATAAAAGGGGGGTATTATATGTAAACTTCCTCAAGCAGGACATACCTTTCTCCAAAGTGTGGTATATTTAGCTTATGGAAAAAAAGACTAAATGAAATCTGAAACATAACTTCCTTTAAGCCCAACCATGAGTGCTGAGTACACATAAGCATAGGACAGGAAGTCAGATGGCCACTTTGATCTGCTTTAGATTCTAGCATTACTTATTGCTCAATGTACACTAAAAATGGGTATTTAAAAGCTAGATTCAGAAAATCCAGTGTAAGAACACTTATGCCAGGACCAGTAAGATAAGCTGCAGCCTCATAAAGATGACTATTGGACCGCATGCAGTGGCTTACGCCTATAGTCTCAGCACTTTGGGAGGTCAAGTCAGGAGAATCACTTGAGCCCAGGAGTCCAAGAACAGCCTGGGCAACATAACAAGACCCTGTCTCTACAAAAAAAATCAAAATATTAGCTGGTAGTAGTGGCACATGTCTGTAGTCCCAACTACTCAGGAGGCTGAGGTGGGAGGATAGCTTCAGCCCAGGAGGTCAAGGCTGCAGTGAGCTGTGACTATACCTCTGCACTCCAGCCTGGGCAACAGAGTGAGATCCCAACTAAAAAAACAAAATAAAAAACAAAAAGATGACCACCAGCAATAAACACTATTAAACAAGGCATTCTGTGGCCTTAAAAACAGGGACCAATTAAGCATTTGCCAAAACCTGCAGAATATCCAACCCTAAGAGCAAACACTAATAGTAAACCATCGACTTCAAGTGACAATGACGTGTCACTGGAGGTTCATCATTGTAACAAATGTCCACCCTAGTGTAGGATATTGATGGGGGTGGGGCTGTGGGTATGTGGGGCAGGGGGGATTAGGAACTCTCTGTACCTTCTGATCAATTTTGCTATGAACCTAAAAATATTCCAAAAAGTAAAACTTATTTTAAAAAACAACAACCAGGGCTTATATTCTCGCCTTAAATATACATGTATTTTTATTAACACTAAGATATATTATATTTTGAGAAAGACACATCAAAAGCAAAGCTTATGTTTTTGCATATACAAAGTTAATATAGGCACTCACTTTAAGAAATAAGTTGGGAAAAGCAGGCTGAAAATAATACGTTGGTGCTTTAACAGAAGAGATTGCCAAAGGACACCCACTAGTAAGACTTCAAAGCTTGCAAATTTATCATCCAGACATTGTAACATACAGAAAATCACGTTTAAACAATGCATGCTTCTCAAATAATCACTTAAATGGAGTAAAAGAAAAAGGCACTTATGCTTGTTAATTAATACAGAACTGTGCTGTGATTTATAACTAATATGATTTCAAAAAACTAGACTACACTGTTGAGAACTTGTTATCCATCAGCAGTAAGAGAACTTAATTGAACCAAACTTCCAGTTTCACAATGAGTTGTAGCTATGGGAGAGACTTAGCATATCACTGCTTAACTGAGTAGTTCTTAGCCCTGTCTGCTCACTGTCATCAACTACTGCTGATAAGTTTTAAAGCTGATTCCTGGGGTCAGACCCCAAAGATTCTAATTTAATTGGACTGAAGTGGGATCTGAGCATCAAAAGTTTTAAATGCCACCCAGAGAATTCCAATATACAGCCAGAGTGAAAACCACATGTATTTTACCAGCCTGATATACTAAGCTGAAAATACAGCTTTTACCTGATTACTCTGTCTCAGTGTTATGTTAGCAAGGTATTTAATGAGACTCCTAAATAGTTACCAAAGACAACCAGACTACAAAAGGCTTTAGGTAGGGACATGGAGCCGGTAGCCACTGAATCACTTCATAATCAATCTAGGAAAAAGGCCAAGCACAGTGCTTCATGGAATTCCCTATGTGGGCTTAGGGTCTTCTACCCTGAGTTCTCACTGCCTAAATTAGTATCAAAACTTTCCAAGCAATTAAATCCCCAATAGGTTAAGAATTAATAAGAAAAAAATACATGTAATAGGAGAAAAATGTGAAAGGAACATGAATAGACTATTTACCAAAAAGAATACAAATGGCCAGACTTAATTTTTCAACTTCACTAGTGATCAAAGAAACACAAATTATCACTAAAATGTAATCTTTCCATCAAATCAGCCAGGTTTTTAAAAAGCAAACACTCAATAGCAAGAATATAATACATGAACACTCAAACTTTGGATGGAATAAACTTAATATAATTTTTAAAAGCAGTATGGCAGTATGTGGTCAAGAATCCTAAGTATTTATAACCTTAACTTATAATGACAAAAACTAAAAACAGTCCAAGGACCAACATCAGGGAAATTTTTTTAATAATTAGCTAAAATATTCAAAATCCATACATTCTAGAAAGAGTAGTGTTTTGGTTAAATGTTCAAAATGCAAAGTTAAGAGAGAAAGGAAGATGTAGGAAATACCCAGTGTGACAAATTTTGTTATATACATACTTAAATATTAATGAAAGCAGAATTATGGGTGATTTTAAACTTCTACTTCACACTTTTTTATTTTCAAAAATGTCTATAAAAGATGTACCACTTAAGATTTTTTTACTTTCCAAGCAAAAGTTAAATGATCAAGTATAATAATTTCTACCAGAGGGGGAAAAAAAACTATGAGATGGATGACACCTTGTCATACAATGCAGTTCAGTACATAAGTTATGTATGGTGAGTAATGGGTGCTGAGATCCTGGCTTGAAGTGGGCTAAGGTGGTCTGGCCTGGTCACACAGACTGAGAATCCAGGTGATCTTAGACAGGAGTCCTCAACAGCTTCGCTGATATTCTTCAAAAGAGACAATTAGATTTTCAAAGGCAAACCAGCCAAGACAACTACCATGATGAGTATTATTTTTAGAACCTCAGGCTGAACAGGTATTTATATGATAGATCACTAAACCACACAAAAGCAGGTCATTACAGCCAAGACAAGATAAAGCTGTCTGTAAAGAGGACACTATGCTAAACATGTATGAAAAACAACAGTTACTGAAAAACCTTTTCCCACTGTCCATTGTACACTGAGGCATATGTTAGTTGGTTCACATTCTTAAACTGAATGAAATCTAATGCCCATTATTCATATTAACTAAAATCAAAATCCCTCCAACAGCAATCTTTACAGAGCTAGTCTCAACTTAAAAGTAATTTTAGAAACTGGCCTCCCTATGAAAAATAAAGCTCTAATGATCAAACTGCAAAGAATGATCAAAGTGCAAAAAGAAAATTCATAAATAAAATTCAGACAATTGAAAAAGTGTTAAATACTCAGGATAACTACCACATAGTATTTTTACATTAATCCAGTATAAAATACTATAAATTTGCTATAAAATACTCCTTACTCATCTCTAAGTCCTCCAAACGAAAGTACTGCCAGAATCAGTTTGATATGATACCTCCAAACAGAAAAATGTGTTTCCAAAAACTTCAAGGAGAGAATGACCTAATGTTGATACTAAGCTGCCTGTCAGTTAACTGCTTACTTAAAAAACTCTTCATAAATAACTGTTGCCCAGGCAGCAAACTCGATTATTAAGCGTGACAATGCACTATATCAGTCCGCATCATTAATTATTTGCACTCCTCAAAAGAAAATGCAATGATTGTTAAAACATCTGGCATAAGAGAACATTTAGGATAATTCCTTCAACTTTGAACTGCTGCCAAACAAAAACTCATAAACACAGCATTTTCTCAATTACTAAACTGATTGTACCTTGGTGAAGGAGAGTGGCAAGAATCTCAGTTTTGACTTTTCCACGCCGTTTCCATTTGTGTAAACAGCTTCCAATTCCGTCATCCAGGAGATCCTGCTAGGCCCATCCAGGGAAATTCACCTAGATGCTCCTGTTCGCTAAGCTCCAGTCAGTTCATAATTTATCCTACCTTTACAATGTATACAACATCTCAACAACCGCTCTTGCCATAAGGTTGAGTGTGTCTCCTATCTTCCCCGGAGTCACAATGTGACTCAGGATGCTGAAGGACACTTGACTGTTACATTAAAAATGCAGTGTCTCAATTTTTCCAAGATAACAATAGGAACAGTGGAGTTGGAATTCCTAAGATTTAAGCTCTAAGTTGTCCCCTCTTTGCTGCTTTGCATGACTTCAGGAAAGCCATTCATAACTGTCTTATGTAAATGACACCCCCAAAACTGTGCAGTGCACAGCATAGCAGTCACAGCCCACAGCCCTGCACCTCAACCTACCATCTGATTCTCCAGGATTACCTAAGGAAACGCGACATAATTTCAAAAGCCACAAACTTACTAAATGGTGTGAACAAGAGATTCTAAATTATAGATTCAAGTTAATTTACTTTGGTGTTTAGCATACGATTCAGAACAGACAAGAAACAGACTACTGGTGTTTCAAAATTTTTAGACAATGGTCAAGGTAGTCAATTAGCAAACAGATTAGGAAAATATGAACAAAGCACACCCAACCTATGGAAGCCCAACAGGGAGATTGCCCATGAAGACATTTATCTTACCACTTCTACAATGGGGTTCTATCTTCAAAGAGAATTTCATTCACCTGCCTTCTCCCTTTCCATAAAAGGCAAAGTATTGGGGTCATTTCATAAAAACCCGTTCAGTAAGTGGAATTAAGTTCTGTATTAAGAGATCCATCATAACCTTGATTAACAGATTAGAACAAGATATAAGAATGCATAAACAATTTTACAAGTATTAATAAGCCTTTCTTAAAAATACTATTAAATGTAAAACTGACATATAACTAGAATCGGCCTTAGAATAACTCCAAAGTCTGTTTCTTTCATGCATTTAACTAATGAGTTTCATTGAAATCCTCTTCCTTTAATACAAGGAACTATAGAAAAGGAATTCAACAGATATTAAAACAGTAAAAAGCATTTCTAAAGACTATTTAAGTCTCATATTTAGTATATTATATGGATAAGACTTTTATTATTGTAAGTTGAACACCTGTAAAGTGCTTTAAAACCAATGATTCTTGTTATAGCATTTATGTAAGTTGGTTAGCTATAGGTTTAATTAACCAATATGATTTTTCTTGAAATATTCTTTGTATATCAGCAATATGCTGTCTTCACGTGTAGAAACAGAAAATTAGGGAGAAAAAATAGTCATACATAAAACTTTAGAAAACCAAAACTTCCCCCTCTTCAGTGTAGCAATAAACAATGCTGTCTTGACCTATTAAATGCCATGTTGTTTACAAAATGTTCCTGATCATCTTTTATGAGTCTTTCAAATAATGAGAATTCACCACTTATGAATCATTCAGGTATCTTTCTTCCACTATGAAATCTCAAGACTGCCTCTGTAGTACACAGTATCAGACATCATAATTCGGGGAAAGCAAATTTGTAACACATGTAATAAATTACAGACCCTTATACGCATGACAGCTAGATCAGGCAAATTTCTAACAAACTTTTTAAAACTTGGGGATTTAGTTTTTCAAAAGACATTCTTTTCAATGCAAGTGACAACTTAGGATAGAAAGATGTGCAACAAGGATATCCAGCTCATCATGCAATGAAACCAGGGGAAGCAAGTGAAACTACTGCTTTACGAAGAACAACTCTTAGAAAACTTTAATGAAAGATAGAACGTGTTGTGTCAGACACTGCCAGCTCAAGTGCAGTGGCTATATAGTAGAGCAAGGTGCCTATTCCTGAGGAGAATGTACTTGGTAAGAACGCTGAACAGTGAGGACTGAATCTGAGCAGTGCTAAAAAGGCAATGAGGGGAGTTCAGGTAACGTGTTACAGAGAAAGGACTTGGGAGAAATCCCATTATGCAAAAATACGCTTGTCCCTAGCATTAACTTTTTTTTTCCTAATGTGCTAAAGTGCACTACAAACCTCAGAACAGGTTTTTAAATTGGTCATGTCTTGTTAATAGACTGCAGTCTTCAAATTTAATAGCTGCAGGTCTCCTGGATTTGTTCAAGTGTCACTCATCTAACTGTGCCTGACAGCTGAGAAATGCCACCAGGTGCTTTACAGTCAGTTTAAAAAACATCCTCTACCTGGTATCTCTGCAGTGATTGTCTTGCTGCTCCCTGAAACCTCTTCATCATCGTCTGATGAGCTCGTGCTTGAGTCACAAGTCAGGTCACTATCACTGGTGCTACTGTCCTGCAGCAGGTTGTATTTCTTCCTCGCTGCAGCCTCCCTTTTCTGCCTCAGTAGCCTGATCCTCTCCTTGTGCTTCTGGCTCCGATGACCTTTAACCTTGGTGACTCGGCCATTCTGTTTATCACTGGATTGCCGATTCTTCTTGGCAGCCATAGTAGATGTTTCACTTTCAGATCGGGAACGCCTAGACTTGCGCCCAATGGTGGCACCAGACACTCCTGAAGGGTCTCCTTCTACTATTGTTTCTGCCTGAGAGGGTTCATTCTCTTCTGCAGAAGACAATGTGTCTGAATCAGCCAGGTGACCACTAGAGGAAGGGGAAAGCATGCAGTGATTAGAGGAGTCACTCTCGTAAACTCGGCCAACTGTCGGCTTGTCACTCTCCGTGGATGCCAGCTGAGACTCTGAAGAGTCCCTTCTCAGTTCCATAAGCAAGCAGGGCATTGAAGAAAGGACTGCAGAATCCGCTACACCCTCTTTCTGAACTTGAGATTCCAGTTCCACAGATCCATCTTCCTCCTTGGCTGTCTCTTGTTCAGACGATTTTGGTGGGACTTCAGACTCAATGAGTTCTTCGACTTTTCCCACTGCCTCCTCCATCTTCATTTCAGAATTTCAAGTTAAATCATGGAGCAGAGTCTAGGAAATGATATCAAAGATGCAACAGGAAAGGAACCTGTACAAAAACACACAAAATCAATAAACAGAAATGACAGATTATTTCATCAACACAACATGCCTACCTTACTAAGGAGATGGCAAAAGTTACCACTACACAGGCCATTAAAATACATTTATCTATCTATTGTCTGCTTGCTTCACCAACAAATTCAAAGGCCTTAATAACATTCAAATCCTAGTATATTCAGCTACTAAAAACGGTATAATCTTAATCCTCTATTATTGAACTTGCAAAGCCAATAAGTAACCAAACAAGAATTTTCAAGCTTACAACTTTATTTAAAGTGTTCAACAAAAGGATCTTCAAAACTCTTATATAGTTAATATGCATATTTGACTTTAATATAAAAGAATACTTTTAAAAAACTAGTCTAGAAAACAGTGAGTTAACTGGAATTACTTTTACACTCAAATTCTCAAATGTACAGTTATGTTTTAAAAAAGAGTTCAACTATAAGCATGTGGCAAATGACTAACCAAAGTACTTCCACACTTCAAACCTAGCTGCACTGCCCTCAACAGGCACGCCCCAGCGAAGCAGGAAGATGATGGGCAGATGTGCAGTGTCCTCAGGCTCTCCCAAGGCCACACCCCCATTATGTTGCATGTGAGTCTAGTGTTTACACAGATAGATGTCTTGGATAATAAACAGTGGTTACTAAACATAACTCAACTACTCCGAAAAACCCAGAAAGCCTTGTTACTCTCCTCTTTGAAGGATTGAAGGAATTTAAGAGAAAACACTCTACACACATTTTACACCTTCTATGCTAAATTTTGAACCTAACAACCCACCATCACCAGGTGACACTCCAGTCAATCACAGAGGTACAGGATATAATCTATAACCAGAGAAGCTGTGACCTGCACAGTAAGTCCTCACTTAACATTGTCAACAGGTTCTTCGAAACTGCAACTTTAAGCGAAATGATGTTTAACAAAACCAATTTTTCTCTCATTCACTTTATGACAAAACAACATTCTACACCTAATTTCACTTAGTCACAATTCCCAAGAACGTGTCAACAGCGTTAAGTGAGGACTCACTGTGCAGCACACACCTCATCAACTGGAGGTTTGTAAGATGCTAAGAATGTGCAAGGCAAACAACTCACCCTGTACATGGGACATTACAGAAGGAGCCTCTCAGGACATCCCACAGGCTAGACAGACAAGCCCTACAGGACACGAGGCAGGCGCAGCATGGCATCCCCATCACTTTACTTCACGGGGTACCTGATGGCTCAATCTACGGTGGACAGATGCTAGAAAATACCAGAATCCTTCAATTGATCTGGCATGCCAAGTCCACTCTACTCAATAAAAACACAAATATTCTATACACCTTTTTTGTTTTTCATATCCCTGTTCTCAGTTGCTGATAAAACAAACATTCTAATAGTTTTCTTACACATTCATGAAAGCCAGAATATTCATGCCCACTGGAATATGTATTAACTTAAAACAACCCTGTATGTAGCCTATTTCACAAGCATATCTCTTTCAGTACTAAGTCTGGAGTTAACTGAAAATAAGCATAAATAATTTTCCTAACACCGTTACAAAAAAATAATAATAATAATAGTAAGTAATACCTCTGAAAGCTGACAGAGGCGAGTATAAGTTAACCAGCAAACTGAGACTGTCCCAGATGAAGCATGCTGTCAACACAAACATGAAACAAAATATTCACAGACATAAGATACCCCCAGGTACAAAGACTAAATCCAAGATTTTTTTTTTTTTAGTTGGAGTCTCACTCTGTCGCCCAGGCTAGAGTGCAGTGGCACACTCACACCACTGCAGCCTCGACCTGAAACTATAGGTGCACACTACCACGCCCAGTTTATTTTTGGATTTATTGTAGAGACGAGGTCTCACCACTTTGCCCTGGCTGGTCTTGAACCCCTGAGCTTAGGCAATTCTCTCACCTCAGCCTCCCAAAGTGCTGGGATTACAAGCTTGAGTCACCACACCCAGCCTACTGCAGAGATTGAACTTATATATTCTGGAATAAAGACTCCACTTAAAGTTAAAATAGCTGAGAAAACATATTCAGATGAAATTAATGTCACCCACAAAAGACAAGCATAGAAACTCTTAAATAAATTTTTTCAACAAGGTGGTACTGGAGTTTTTTGAAATAGATAATATCACATCAAGTTAAAAAGTTGGCTAAATAACCATAAAACTTTTATTTCTCCAGAAAGTAAGCTGTGTAAGTAGCACAGACAAATTGAGATTGTTTTTCCCTATTAAAAAAAAAATCAGCCAGGCATGGTGACTCACACCTATAATCCCAGCACTTTGGGAGCCGGAGGCGAGAGGACTGCCTGAGCCCAGGGGTTGGAGACCAGCCTGGGCAACCTGGTGAGACCTCATCTCTACAATAAATTAAAAAATTAGCCCAGCATGGTGATGCATACCTGAGGTTCCAGCTACTTGGAAGGCTGAGGCGGAAGGACCACCTGAGCCCAGCAGGTTGAGGCTGCAGTGGCTGTCGGTGTGCCACTGCACTGCAGCCTGTGTGACAGAGTGAGACTCCAACTCAAAAAACTAAAAAAAACCCAAAAAAATGATGTATTTCAATATGGCATATCAATCAAATGATTATCTTTCAAGTTCCTTAAATTTAAGTATTAACTGAGATTTAATTTCTGCCACCTAAATTAGTAACCAGTACTGCAGTCAAAACCACTTAAATATGTCTAAATCAACACAAAGACTAGTGTCAACCCTAAGGAGGACACCAGTTAATTCACTGTGGTATGTGCACAAAATGTGGTCATGAAAAATGAGAAAGCTCTTTATAGAGTGATAGAGAGCAATCCCCATCAACACAATTTAAATGAACAAAAAAGAACAGCTGTTCTTCCCTCCAATCTTAGGGTTATCTCCCCCTCTCATTTCCCTAAAACCTGGCATTATGGATTATTCTTTGGCTCTTGTCAACCTCTTATACGCAACTTGGACCATTCATTCATTTATGTCTGAAACTCTCCTTCTCTGACCACCGTAATCTCACATCTCCCTCTTCAGGTACCACTCTTTTCTTTCACAGTCAGGCTTATGGTAGGAGCTGCCTAAACTTCCCCCTCTATTTCCTCACCTTTCACACTCCCTTTTCCAAACCAATCCAGTCCGACACCTGCTTCTATCAAACCAGCAGAACAGCTCTCACCAGGGTCATCTCTAAATCCAGTATCTCTATGCCCTCATCTTACTTAATACCCAGGCAGCATTTGAACCTAACCACTCCTCTGTGCCTTTCTTTGGCTTCAAGTTTTCTCTAATTCTCTGGCTGCTCCTTCTCAGACAACTTTATGAGCTTCACTTCCTCTAGCAAACCTCAGGATTTAGTCCTAGCTCTAGGCCCTTTTCCCATCCACCAAAGTGACTCTTCTACATCCACACTTTCCAGTACCATCCCTACATTCGTCATTTTATTTCTCCAGCTCAGACCTTTTCTGAACTCTACACCAGTCCACCCAAATACCCAGGTGACATCTACATTCAGATTTCATAAAGGCATCACAATCTTACCACATCCCAAACCAAATCACCCAGCTATTGTCTATCCCATTCTGCTCCTTCTCTATCTTTCTGTAGCTCAGTAAATAATGCTATTACTATGATCTTAGTCGCCCTTGTCAAAAACCTGGGTTACCCTGACAATGACATCTGCTTCACTAATTCCTATCGATCCTACTTCCCTAATAGCGTTCTCCATTGTCCACTGTCACCACTCTAGACACAAGCTCCATAATTTCTCAATGGAAGAACCAATAATCATAACCTATTCCTCTCTATAGTCAATCTGGCTCCTACCCACCAACCTGTTTTCAGTTGCCATGTCAAAAACATGAGGATTATCCTGACAATACTCTCCTCTTTACTCACTGCAACCAAGTGAGAATACAGCAGACAGAACAGTATTTTTACAAAGCAATTATGAAATCTTTATGAGAGAAAATATTTCTTAAAACTCCTAGAAGGTTAGGGTGAGGAGGAAGAATGATCATGAGTAGTTAAAGGCAACTTGAAATTTACCTGACTTTTTTATTTCTCTACGCTTTTTTTTTTTAAGAAAAAAATCAAAGGGAGGTTTAAAAGAATGAAGGCTTGGCCCTGGGGAAGATGGCGGCTGAGCCAGTTGGACGACGCAAGTCCCCATGTGAGTGAGTGTATGGAAAATTTTGTGTACCTGCTGGTGAGCGAGTGGGTGTGTGAGTGGCTGACTGAGTGAGGACGAGGGAGCTAGCGGCCAGGGCTCTCCTGGTACAGCAGTGGTGCCACAGCAGTTGGGCTTGGACCATGGTGATTCCCAGGATGCAGAAGCAGAGCGCCATTTTTTTTTTCTTTCTTTTTTTTTTTTTTAATCAACAAACCCTGGGAAGAAAATTCTGGGAGAGGCTGCCTAAGTGGAGCTTGTGAGAAGGTGGCCAGGTCCCTGGTGTAACAGCTGGATGCTGCAACTTCTCTACTTCATCCCTGGCTCTTTCCGGGTCACAGAAGCGGAGCGCCATTGTTTTTTAAAAATGAACAGAAGTTTTCCCTTGAAAAAGCAACGAGGAGAAACTATCGCCTCACGCTCTCCCTCACCATTGAAACAAGAGAAAGACTGGAGGCTCCTGGCTTTGCCTCACCACTTCAGCACCTGGCAGGGCTCTGGCAGGGGCTGTGGAGGGACAGAGGCAAGTGCCCACGGAAGAGGACAAGAGAGGCACCCCACCACCATCTTGAAGGCGGGGCAAGAAAGTGCTCCAACTTGCTCACCACAAAGCAACAGACCCGATCTCTGTGACTGGCTGATCAACTACTCAGGGCTGGATCTCCTGGCCCAGAGGGAATATCCTGAGAGCACAAACTTCAGAGGGACCTGGTGAGTACTGATTCCAGGTGCCCTACCCCCTACTCCGATCCAGCTGCTAAAGGGTGTGGCCAGAAAAGGATGAAGAAGAACTCCAAAGAGATCAGTGGAAATAAATAACAAGATGACAAGCAGAATTAATCTAGCTGAAGAAAGAATCTCAGAACTTGAAGACCAGAACATGGAATTATTCCAATCTGTAAAAAACGTAGAAAGAAGACTAAGAAAGAAAGAACAAAGCCTACAAGAGATGTGTGATTATATCAAGAGGCCGAACCTACACCTGACTGAAATCCCAGAAGAAGAAAGGGAAATGGAGAATAACTTGGAGCAAGTATTCCAGGAGGTAATCCAAGAAAACTTTCCCCATGTCCCCAGAGATGTGAACAGCCAAGCACAAGAGAGACTCCCACAAGACATCAAATGAGAACACCAACCCCTAGACACATAGGAATTTGCCTACACAAAGTAGGCACAAAAGAAAAAATCCTAAAGGGAGCAAGAGAGAAAGGTCAGACTATCTACCAGGGAAAGCCAATCAGAATAACAGCAGACCTATCAGCAAAAACACTACAAGCAAGAAGGGACTGGAGCCCTATATTCAAAGTCCTCAAAGAAAAACAATTTCCACAAAGAATTTCCTATGCAGCTAAGCTCAGCTTTCATCAGTGATGGAGAATTAAAATCCAATCCCTAAGAGATTATGCAGCTTCCAGACCAGCTCTACAGGAGACACTTAAAAAGGTATTAAGCACAGAAAAAAGAAAAAAAAGAATGGCCACACACTTCGCAAGAGAACAGCAGAGCACAGAATCAACAGAGAATACAGCACAACAAGAAACTTGAAAACACACACATACATTAACCCCAAAGCCAAAAGAGTAAAAAGCAAACAAAGACTTTATAAGAACCTCATGACAGGGAGAAACAATCACATTTCAATAATCAGCTTGAATGTGAATGGACTAATTGCACCACTGAAAAGACACAAAATGGAAAAATGGATTAAAAAAACCATTACCCAATTATTGGCTGCTTCCAGGAAACTCATCTCACCACAAAGGACACACAGACTCAAAGTTAAAGGATGGAAAACAAGTTTCCAAGCAAATGGGTCACAAAAGAAGGCAGGAGTTGTGATCTTAATATCGGACAAAACAACCTTTAAGCTATCAAAAATTTGAAAAGATGCAAAAGGATACTACATAATGATAAAAGGTTCAATCCATAAACAAGAAATATCCATCCTAAACATATATGCACCCAACACAGGAGCAACAGCATTTATAAAGCAACTACTGAATAAACTAAAAAAAGATATTAACTCTAACACTACTATAGCAGGGGACCTAAATACCCCACTGATAGCCCTAAGATAGATCATTGAGGCAAAAAGTCAACAAGGAGATCCAGAATCTAAGTTTGACACTCAACCAAATGGACTTAATAGATACCTACAGATTATTCCACCCAACAA
>CAUYQG010079032.1:0-15596 GCA_963574415.1 Tarsius wallacei | reverse complement strand
ATGCCCGGCTGATTTTTTGATTTATTGTAGAGATGAGGTCTTGCTTGCCCAGGCGGGTCTCGAACCCGCGGGCTCAGGCAATCCACTCACCTCAGCCTCCCAAAGGCGCGGGATTACAGGCTGAGCCACCGAGCCCGGCACTTCAACTATTATAGAAGTGAAAGAACCACAGTAATGAGGGATCAAGCAGCACTGCTGGGAAGAGACAAGCCAAACAGAAATCAGACTGCACTCCATGCCTGAGGCCTGAGAGCAGCACCAGAACCTCCTGCTTTCTAGTCTGTCACTCAGAAAAGGAAAAAATGAAACGGGCCTAGACCCACTTCTGATGGGTCCTTGGTCATGATTTATCCCTCTGCCCTCCCTCGTCTGCTCCGGAAAACAAAAAGCTAGTCTCTGAAAGACTGAATTGACAGCCTCTGTGTTATCTTTCAGTCTATTTATGCCCCCAAATCAACCCAAGGCAGATCTGCTCTATTCTCTGGTTTCAGTCTCTCTCTAAAACCACACAATAGAAAAGGAGTTGGAGAAAATTGGTTGACAGAGCTATCCAGGCCAATTGGCTGTGGATGGGATATCTGCATTGAGAGTGAGAGAATAGCCGGGCTCGGTGGCTCAGCCTGTAATCCCGCGCCTTGGGAGGCTGAGGTGAGTGGATTGCCTGAGCCCGCGGGTTTGAGACCCGCCTGGGCAAGCGAGACCTCATCTCTACAATAAATTACAAATTACAAAATTAGTCGGGCGTGGTAGCGTGCGCCTGTAGTTCCAGCTACTTGGAAGGCTGAGGCGGAAGGATCGCCGGAGCCCAGCAGGTCGAGGTTGCGGTGGCCGGGAGCGGCCACTGCATTCCAGTCTGGGCGACTGAGTGAGTCTCCAACTCAAAAAAAAAACAAACAAAAAAAAAAAACAAACTTAATCCCCCCAAAATTGTAAATGATTAAATGAAGAAAAAAATCCCTAAACTGAGAGTGAGAGAATAAAGCTGGGCGTGGTGGCTCACGCCTGTAATCCCAGCAGTTTGGGAGGCGGAGGTGAGAGGATTGCATGAGTCCACGGGTTGGAGACCAGCTTGGGCAACTTTGTGAGACCTCGTCTCTACAATAAATCAAAAACTAGCCAGGTATGGCGGTGAATGCTTATAGTTCCAGCTGCTAGGGAGACAGAGGTGGAATGATTTTCTGAGCCCAAGAGGTTGAGGCTGTGGTGGCTATGAGCATGCCACTGTACTCCAGCCTGGGCGATAGAATAAGGCTCCAACTCAAAAGAAAAAAAAAAAAAAAACAGAAAGAAAGAGAAGGACGTGGGCACGGTGGCTCAAGACTGTAATCTCAGCACTTGGGGAGGCCAAGGTGAGAGAGGATTGCCTGAGCCCAGAGGTTTGAGACCAGCCTAGACAACTTGGCAAGACTGTGTCTCAACAATAAGTTAAAAAATTAGCCAGGCATGGCGGCACATGCCTGTAGCCCCAGCTACTTGGAAGGCTGAGGTGGAAGGACCGCCTGAGCCCAGCAAGTCAAGGTTGCACTCTAGCCTGGGTGACAGAGTGAGACTCCAACTCAAAAATAAAAAGAAAAAAGAAAAGAAAAAAAAGAGAAAGAAGGAAAGGAAGGCCGAAAAGGTTACTTCCATTATAACTTGCCACTTCTATTTGTCTTTTCTCAGAAACTTGCACTGATGAAGAGGGTTCTATGCTTAAGTATAAATATGAAGCATCCACAAACATCTTTAAACAACACCTGAAACAGTAAAAAGAACAGAATTTTGGAACTTGCCAGGTCATTAGAAATATAAAATCCTATACTCTTGTTTACATTTTTGTAGAGATGGGATCTCACTATGCTGCCCAGGCTGGTCTTGAACCAAGCAATCCTCCTTCCTCCTTCCTTGGTCCCCCAGAGGGCTGGTATAAAAGGTGTGAGCCACCGCGTCCAGACTTTTTATCCCTCTTTTCCTCTAAATTAAAACAAAAGTATAGAGATCAGGTGTGGTGGCTCACGCCTGTAATCCCAGTGTTTTGGGAGGCCAAGGCTAGAGAATTGCTTGATCCCAGGAGTTCAAGGCCAGCCTGGGTAACATAGCAAGACTTCATCTCTACAAAAATATCAAAAAATTAATTGGGCCTGGTGGTGCATGCCTTGAGTCCCAGCAACTCGGGAGGCAGAGAGATGGCCTAAGCCCAGGAGGTTGAGGCTGCAGTGAGCAGCGATCATACCGCTGCACTCCAGCCTCGGCGACAGAGTGAGACCCCAAATCAAAATAATCATAATACAATAAAATTATAAAAAAAAGAAAGATAAATAAATTGCCAAAATAGCTGGATGTGATAAAGTTAGGATAACACCAGTGTATCCTACTGAGTCTTTTTCTCCCTGACTGTGGAATCTCCCAACCCAGTGGCAAAGTTCTGAGATCTGATATATTTCTTTAAAAATGAAGGAGTGGCCCAAGGCTGGGAAAAAGCTTAAAGTTGAGGGAACTAATTCAAATTTGAAGGGTCAAATATGTCTACTGCAGTAAATGAAAGTCTATTAAATAATGAATAATTCTATAGAGGTGGTTGGATATTTAAAAGTAGAGGAAGCTATAATTACATAAGTATTTTTGAAAATTCTTCTAGCTTGTCACAAGTGTGTCCTCACATCTCTAGGTATGTACAACAAGAGCAAATCTTTTTTGTGTGTGTCGGGTCTTACTCTGTCACCCAGGCTGGAGTGCAGTGGCATGATCACAATGATCACAGCTCACCACAGCCTTGACCTCCTGAGCTCAGGACATCCTTCCACCTCAGCCTTCCAAGGACTTCAGACACGCACCACCAGGCCCGGCTAATTTTTTGATTTATTGTAGAGACGAGGTCTCGCCAAGTTTCCCAGGCTGGTCTTGAACCCCTAGGCTGAGGCAATCCTCTTGCCTCTGCCTCCCAAAATGCTGGGATTGCAGGCATGAGCCACCACGCCCAGCTAAGAATAAATCATTTTTAATGAAGAGTGAATTGCTGAAAGCTGAAGAAGTTTAACATTGCATTTGTACTGAAATTGCCCCCATTGTCTTAAACAGTCTCAGAAATGCATTTTTTTTGGTGGGGGGGGGAGTCAGGGTTCCACTTTGTAGCACACTCTGGAATGCAGTGGCATGATCATGATGATCATGGTTCACCACAGCCTCAGTCCCCTGGGTGCCTGGCTAATTTTTTGATTTGTTGCAGAGACAAAGTCTCTCTATGTTGCCCAGACTGGTCTCGTACTCCTGGGCTCAAGCAATCTTCTCTCCTTGGCCTTCCAAAGCGTTAGGGTTTGCAGGTATAAGCCCCTCCCTTTGCCCAGCCTTCAATAATTTATCTTTTGATTTGTTCACCAGATTTTGATAGAATGTTTCTCAAGTCAGACTTTAGAGGTACCAAAGTGAACAATAGAGACCCCAAGTCTGGGATTAAGGAGACAGCCCTCTGGCCAGGAAGGGTTTTTGTGCTTCCAGGGAAGCTTATCTGGGAAACAGGGTCTGGGCTTCATGAAGCAAGTACTGTAAAATCTATATCACTAGCCCTGCCACAAAAGTATGTGCAAATCATTCACAAAGATATTTAAAAGACACAGGTAATCCCCTTTAAAACAAAGCAACAAAACAAGCAATACAATACAAGCATGTAAACACAGCTTCCCAAAGAGCACCATAGAGAGGGGTTATTTATCTGTGCTTTACTTAAAAGACTCCAGCAAAGCGTTTATTTGATTATTGAACTATCTCGATGCTCTTAAACATATGCTCACGATGATACAATGCTTGGTTGAGGGCATCATGGGGAAGCGGCCCACAGTGCAGTGTTAAGACCCATTGCTAATAGGTCAGGGCCACATGGTGGCTCCTTAAGGACCCAATGTGAGTGCACATACTAAATACCAATGGTGTCTCCATGCCTGCACCATCCTGTGCCCCCCCTCATTGTTTCCATTCTGCAAAAGTAGCCTTCCACACCCTCGGTACACCCACACTAAAATACCCAGAGCTTATCTGTGTCTTTCAGGAGGCCCTTCTGATGAAAAGACCAGGCGTGGTTTCTAAACCAGTCTCCCCACATACTAAATTGCTCACCGCATTGAACCTCAGTGATCCTATCTGTAAATTGGAGCCATCTATAATCGTTTTTAGGGGGTAGCATGTATTCACTTATCATCTGTGCAATTAAAAACATTTGTAAACAAATATAAGTAATTAAGTGATGGTTCCTTGAAATGACATAGAGTACCTGGCACATAGTGAACCCCAAATGTCTATGCTTCATCACCCCCAGACAGATTACTTAATCAACAAGACCAATTAGTTTCACCATGGTATATTGTAAAAGGGTGTCTATGGATCTGGGCACTATGACTCATGCTATCACTTTGGGAGGTCGAGGAGGGAGGACTGCTTGAGCCCAGGACTTCGAGACGAGCCTGGGCAACATAGTGAGACCTTGTCTTTACCAAAAAAAAAAAAAAATTAGCCAAACATGGTGGTGCATGTCTGTAGTGCCAGCTACCCAGAAGGATCTCCTGAGCCCAGGAAGTCAAGGCTGTGGTAAGCCGTAATCCTGCCACACTGTACTTCAGCCTGGGCAACAGGATGAAACCCCGACTCAAAAAAAAAAAAAAGGAAGAAGAAAATAAAGATGCCATAACTCACGACTTGCTGGTTGGTAGATTGTATGAAGCAAGCTCACCTCCTTCCCTCTCACCCACCCACCGTGGCCTTCACAGCTGGGAGAGGGGGCTGAGGCGTTTCAGGGCCCCTGTACGTGGGGAGGATGCCATGGGATGGGGTTTACCTCGGGCAGAAGAGCGCAGAAGTAACTTTCCCCTTGTCCTCTGACTTCTCTCTCTAACACCTCCTCACATTCAGCGTTTGCTTCCCCATTCACTCCACCCTTTTGCCTAGATCCTGTATCTCAGCATTCTCCTCTCAAACTCATGATTGCTAGTTGGGGTGTTTTTAAGGCTCACAATTCCATTGTGTCAAATTCCCCTTGTGAGCAAAACACATCTATCCTTAGCCACGAATAATTTTTGTAGCTAATGATTTTAGCTGCAGAGCGTCAAGATGCATCTCTCTCAGAAGGAATCGATCCCCATGTAATTCAGGGATGTACGATTGCATTGGCTTAACACAGACGGTGATCCTGGGCTCTTCACACTGGGAGGATGGTCGGGAAGCCACACTCTACTGTGCCCTGGGTCAGGAATTTTCATGATACTTCCTTTTGTAAAATTTTAAAGATATGGGTTACAGCCGGGCTCGGTGGATCAGCCTGTAATCCCATGCTTTGAGAGGCTGAGGTGAGTGAATTGCCTAAGCCCGCGGGTTCGAGACCTGCCTGGGCAACTTGGCGAGACCTCATCTCTACAATAAATCAAAAAATTAGCCGGGCGTGGTAGCACACGCCTGTAGTTCCAGCTACTTGGAAGGCTGAGGTGGAAGGATAGCTGGAGCCCAGCAGGTCGAGGCTGTGGTGGCCGGAAGCGGCCACTGCACTCCCGTCTTGGCGACAGAGTGAGACTCCAACTCAAAAAAAAAAAAAAGATATGGGGTACAATATACTTCCATGACATTTTGATTTCCATTAAGCGACAGGGACACTCACCTCTGAGAGTAGACATGCATATACACACACAGGCAAATGCACACACACACACACAACAAGACCCACAGTGAGATTCCCTCCAACTTTTTTCTTTGACAAGGTACAAGGGCAGACCCCCAAAGTCCCAGATGGCAGGTCCCTTGTAGTACAGGCTTCCCCCACTAGGTAAGTGTTCTTGGAACCCTGTTAGTGTTGTTATGAGATGCTGTGTTCAGTTTCAGTGAATTTTTTTTGGAGATTCTTTCAACACGTTGCACATTTCATGATGATGGATTTACGAGCCCATCTGCCCACACTGCACTGAGTGTTCAGCAGTTTTTGATGAAAAACTGCATGACTCTCATTCCCTACCCTTCCTATACACCCAGTCTCACCCCAAGTTATTTTTGTTGTTGTTGTTTCCCTGGATGAGAAAAGTCCTCAAAGGGAAAGGTTTTGCCAGTGTGGAAGAGAGGAAACAAAAAACAGCAGACACACTAAAAGGTGCCCAAATGGATGAGTTCAAAAACTGTTCTGAGCAGTGGAAAAAGCATCTCGATAGGTGCATTACATTCAGTGGATTGTACTATGAAGGTGCCTGAAGTTCACACGTGTAAGAATAAATGCACAATATTTTATAACTAAATTCCAGGGTTTGAGGGTCCCCTGTTGTATATTCCCAAAAGTGGAAAAGAGGGAGAAGGGAAAATATATTTTTTTCCATTTGGTCATTTTCTAGTGATTGTCAAATGAAATGGATATGCCTTTGAAAGGACAACATAGCGCTATGTCCAGCTCTATCTAAACATCTTTCATCTAAACTTTGTAGATCACATATTTTTTATGTGCGTATGACCTAAGGGAAGCCTGTCCAGGTCCAAGAAGACCTGGATCATTTTATGCAGCTCCTAAATGTAGAAGAATTGGTCCCAAATCTGTGGCTTACCTAAATCTATGCCATCCAATATGGTAGCTATTGGTTTTAGTTAGCTACTGACCACTTGTCTAAATAAGTGCAAAATACATACTCTAAACCTAAAATATCTAGTGGATTTTGAAGATTTAGTATGAAAAAAATATGTAGACTATTTCATTAGTAATCATATTAATTATACATTGGAAAGATAGCATTTTGGGTACATTAGATAAAATATATTATTAAGATTAATTTCACCTTTTTAAATTCCTTCTTAATGCATATGTGGCCTATACTTGTGGCTTTTGTTATAGGGGGCTATCTAGTATAGATGTCAATTCAGTCATGAGAAATGATTTTTTTTTTTTTTGAGTCAGGAGTCTCACTCTATTGCCCAGACTGGAGTACAGTGGCATGATCATGACTCATTGCAGCCTCTGTCTCCTGGGTTCAGGAAATTCTTCCACCTCAGCCTCCTAGGTAGCTGGGACCATAGGCACACACCACCATGCCTGACTAGGTCTCACTATGTTGCCCAGGCTGGTCTTGAACTCGTGGGCTCAGGCAATGCTCCCATCTCAGGCTCCCAAAGTGCTGGTACGACAGATGTGCACCACCATGCCCAGTGGAATGGTTTCTTACTTTACAGCATATGGGGTTGACCGAGCAAAGATGTCCAGTGGCCATGAACACCTGACATGCTGTATGTTTACTTGTTTATTGATTGTCATCTTTCTCTTCTCATCTGGAAAATAACGTTCACATAGGTACAATTTTATGGGCTATTAACCCACAGTGTGTGAAATAGCTGAAAACTCAAAATGCATCTGGCCTCCTCCATCAGGAGTAAAACCTTGTGTGAAGGCCAACTCAGCTTCTGTTCGTTAAGAACCATGGGTTTCACTGGACATGGTGGCTCATGCCTGCAATCCCAGCACTTTGGGAGGCCAAGGCGAGACAACTGCCTGAGCCCTAGGGTTCAAGACCAACCTGGACAACTTGACGAGACCTCATCTCTACAATAAATCAAAAAATTAGCCAGGCATGGTAGTGCTCACCTGTAGTTCCGGCTACTTGGAAGGCTGAGGGGGAAGGATCGCTTGAGCCCAGCAGGTCGACACTGAGGTGGTCCTGAGTGTGCCACTGCACTCCAGCCTGAACGACAGAGTGAGACGCTGGTCCTGTCCCAAATAAAGAACTGTAGATTTCACACGCGTGGGTGGTGATGCAGCTGATATGAGGGTGATGTGCCCTGTAGGATTGGACCCTGATCATTCTTTGGGAAACCTTCCCCTCTCAGGGTACCTGAGGAACACTGGGGCCAGCTTGTGGATGGCGGTTCTGCTCTGGTTTATGGCTTCCACACATTGTTCCTCTGCTTTCCTCTTCCTGCTGCTTCCGTCCCAAATCTCCAAGTTATTCTTTATTATGATGATTATTATTTTAAGAGACTGGGCCTCACTCATCATCCAGGCTGGAGTGCAGTGGCATGATCATGGCTCACCACAGTCTTAAACTCCTTAGCTCAAGTGATCCTCCTGCCCCAGCCTCCTGAGTAGCTGGGACAACAGGTGCACACCACCACGCTGGCTATTTTTCTTTTCCTTCTTTTAGAGGCAGGGTCTCACTATGTTGAGAATCTGGAACCTGGTTGCTTCCGTCTCCTAAGCTCAAGTGATTCTCCCAGCTTAGCCTCCCAAAGTGCTGGGACTACAGGTGTGAGCCACCATACCTGGCCTCCAAGGTATTCCTGACTCTTCTTAGTCTCTCATTATCCACTTCTTTTTTTTTTTTTTAAAGTCAGGTTCTCACCCTGTGGCCCAGGCTGGAGTATAGTGGCACAATCATAGCCACAGCAGCTTCAACCTGCTGGGCTCATGTGATCCTTCCACCTCAGCCTTCCAAGTAGCTGGAACCATAGGCACATGCCACCACACTCGTTTAATTTTTTTATTTTTTGTGGAGACTAAATCTTGCCAAGTTGCCCAGGCTGGTCTCAAACACCTTAGCTCAGGCAATCCTCTCTCCCCCACCTCTCAAAGTGCTGGAATTACATGCATGAGCCACTGTGCCCGGTTCATTCTCCACTTCTAATTAACTGATAAAGCCCTTGCTTCAAAATATTCCAGACTGGGATCCCTTCTTCCCACCCTGTCACTGCCACCTTGGCCCATGTCATCCACATCTAAATAAATATATCAGAGCATGTCACTCATCTGCTTAGGACCATCCAGTGTTCCCACTGCACTCAGAGTAGAAGCCAAAGTGCTTATCATGACCTTAAAGGTCGATCCTGCCACCATCTCCCAAGTCCTCAGACTCACTCTCCTCAAGTCACACTGGTCTCCATGTTGCCCCTCAAGCCCCCAGGCACAGTCCTGCCTAAGCGTCTTTGCACTTGTTCTTCTGGTTGCTTGAAATCTCCTTTCTCCAAATATTTGTTTGGCTTGTTCCTTCAAGTCTCTATTCCAATGTCATGTCTCATTTGCCTATCTATATAAAGTTTTCCTCTTAACCTACAGAAATAATTTTTCTCTGTAGATCTTATCAGCCTATGACATATATATTCACTTATTGTTTTGTCATCTTTTTCTACTAGACCTTTAGCTTCATGATAGTGAGAATTTTGTTTTCTTCATTGTTGTTTCTCCAGTGACTAGACATGGCTAATATTACAGGTGCTCACTAGAGCTTTGCTGAAAGAATGCATGGAATACATATTTTAAAGCTTGTGATTACCTACCAAATTCTAAATTTCTTTTTTTTGTTGTTTTGAGTTGGAGTCCCATTCCATCGCCCAGGCTGGAGTACAGTGACAGGCTCATGGCCACCCCAGCGTCGACTTGCTGGGCTCAAACGATCCTTCCACCTCAGTCTTCCGAGTACAAAGTATTCTTCCTTCACTGATGATCTCATAAATCATTTCACATGGAAACAATATTCAAGTTGGTGGTTCATGTGATAATCCATACATGTATGAATTAACTATATGTATACTACATGAAATAACTATATGTATGATACATTGTACACATAATTGTGCAGCTAAAGTCACATGTTAAATGTCTGTGGGTTACTTGGAAAAATAATACAACCTGAACTTTGCAGCTTCACCTTGTCCCATTAACTGACCTGGAATAGCCCTTCCTATGAATTGGAAACCCATCATTTCTCAAGGAAAAATGTGAAGCATCACATGCTTTGTGAAAGTCCATTGAGCTGGGCACAGTGGCATGTGCCTGTAATCCCAGCTACCAGGGAAGCTGAGGCGAGAGGATCACTTGAGTTCACAAGTTCGAATCCAACCTGGGCAACACAGTGAGACCCTGTCTCTAAAAAATAAAAGTAAGTAAAATAAGTGAATTAAAATTAAGTTAAATTAAATTAAAAATAAAAAAGAAATTCTATCTAACCCTTCATCAAACTGTACCATTTCTGTATGTTGAAGCCCCAAGTTCTTTTTTAAAATGTCTGACTGCTGTGGGACTCACTCATTTCCTCCATCCTGGAGGTTTGGGATATAGCCCTACCCGGCCCTGCCTCCGCTGTCTGCCACCAGCCTGGAAGCATCTTGAGAGGGCTATGCTTTATTCAGCTTTTATCCCTGTAGTTCCCAGCACAACTCTTTGTGTATAACAGGCACTCAATTATATGTGTTGGATGGAATTTGAGATTAACAATATTTCTAAGGGGGGGGAAGCTTCACCAGTTGTTGTTTTTTTTTAACCAACTTTGAAACAAATGTTTAAGCAGAATTCACGCCTGATTGAGACAAAGCCTGTGCTGTGTAAACGGCTGCCTTCTGGCTGGCATGTTTATCCTGTTGATTTAAATTTCCCCAATGGGACTCAGAGCCTTCTCTGCCTCGGCTCCCAGCATCCCTCTGGGGCCTGCTGTCCCCAGTCTCAGCATCCTCTGACTGGTCTGTTTGCTCTTGTTCTCTCTAAAGATGTTCTATTTGCTGAACTTTGTTGTGCCCTGCGAGGTCTCACACTGAGACAGTGTCTAGGGCCAACCCGACAGGGATGATTGTTTTCAAACTCCCTTTCCTTCCTCTCCCACCCCCAACCCACCCAATACACCCAAGTAGGTTTTTTTAACTCTTTTTTTTTTTGAGAGTATGAATGCGTGTTGATTTTCTTTGCCATTCTAAGAAAAAAACTAGCTGTAGAAAAGAAGTTTTTTTGTTGTTGTTTTCATCATTAGGAAGAAGTGAAAAAAATTACAAGGAACTGTCATTCCATTAAGGTCTCTGTTAAAATTATTCTGCAGACAGAAACCTCAGGAGATTTTAAAGTTATTTCCCAAAATATGTTTTTGCTTGAGGAAAAGTGAGACAACAACAAGGACAGCAAACTCGCAGGCACCTCCATGGCCCTTGACGTTCAGGAACTTCAATTTTATCTCACCACCATCTTGAAATGAGAAACACCCATAAATGACATGTCACCGACGGAGCCCCCCAAAAACCTCTTAATTTCTCATTGGATAAATGCTCAAAGAGTACACTGAGGTCTTTTAAGCCTAGTTGGAGCAGACTCATTGGGCAAGTAATGAATCTAATTGTTCTGCTGGCTTCCCCATCAGCAAAATAACAGATGTACAGTATAATAGGGGAGAGAAGAGTTGCTTTTGGATTGTTAGAGCAGGTGCGACATGAAAAAAAAATCCCATGGAACTTTCTCAACTGCATTTGGAAACACTTGGAAGGCAGCCAGGAGGAGAGGCCGTCGGGCCCACGGACATCCAGTTGTGAGCTGGGATTAAGCCCCTGGACAGCTGGGCCACCAAGGACATGGACACCGGTCACTTCTGCAGCTTTTTATTCTTCCCTCTCGCTCCAACAAAGGCCCCGGAGACTTCCCGCCCCCAACAAGGCACACACACAGAGTCCAGCTGCCAGATCCGGCTTTCAGAGGACACCAGACCACCCCGAGTTGCAGTCCACGGTACAGGCGAGTTTCCATGGTTCTCTGGCTATTATTGCATCCAGCACATCAGGGAATGGAAACACGTGTGCACATGTTCCAAAAGGCCCTCTGGGGAAAATCAGTGGGGCTGCATGGGGGACACAATGGCCAGCTTTGTCACAGACAGAGGATTGGGTCTGGCAAACAGCAGCAGTCCCACTGGACACAGGGTCTGCCTGCAATGGCAGCATGGGTAAGCCATGTGCAGGTTTACAGAGCATCCTCCTTAGGGAAAGCAGGGCATGTAGCATGACCAAAAGTCACCCCGAAGACATCAGGTAAGTGCCTGTGGTTTCTAATCAATTGCTTCTGGGATCCTATGCCTTTGGAAGGGGTGCAGCTCTTCCCCAGGGAGCTCCAGGAGTAAGTCATTTAGATGGGGCAAAACACAGGCATGGAAGTGGGATAAAGACAAGAAGGACAGCCAGGCACAATGGCTCATACTTGTCACTATCATCCCAGCACTTTTGAAGGCAGAAGAGAGAGGATTGCCTGAATTCAGGGGTTCAAGACCAGCCTGGGCAACTTGATGAGACCTCATCTCTACAATAAATAAATTTTTAAAAAGTAGCTGGGCATGATGGTGCCCATCTGTAGTTCTAGCTACTTGGGAGGCTGAGGTGAAAGGATCATCTGAGCTCAGCAGGTCAAGTCTGTGGTGGTCATGAGCATGCCAATGCTTGGATGCCAATGCCTGGATGGCAGAGTGAGGCTCCAATTCAAAAAAAAAAAAAAAGTCAAGAAGGACAGAGGGCAAGAAGGCCTGAGAAACCATGAAGTCATTCATACTCAATCTGCAAAAAACGAACCCATGGGCTGACTTTTCATGCCCTGGGCTCTTCCATCTTCACAATGATAATCCAACTCCCTCAACAGACTCGCATCCTGCCTGGATATGCAAACTGTTTGGGGGAAAAGTTCCCAGAGTCAAGGTTAACAGAAAACAGCTGGGAAGTAAATGATGAGCCATGTGTCATAGATTTCTCCAAGAACATAGTTTTTTGTTGTTTAACTCTATTCTGAAGAGTCAGCACGTCCAGAACAAGTAGGGCAAGCCAAGACCTTTACGTGGTCTCTGTGTTCATGAAAATAAATGTGAAGATGACATAATCTTCACATTTTGTCTTTGAGTTATCGTCTCACTCTGTCACCCAGGCTGAAGTGCAGTGGCATGATCACGGCTCACTGCAGTCTCAATCTCCTGGGTTCGGGAGATCCTTCGTCCTCAGCCTCCCAAGTAGCTGGAACTATAGGTGCATACCACCATGCACAGCTAATTTTTTTTTCATTTTTTTTTGTAGAGATGAGATCTTGCCATGTTGCTCAGGCTGGTCTCAAACTCCTAGGCTCAGGCAATTCTCTCGCCACGACCTCCCAAAGTTCGGGGATTACAGGCGTGAGCCAACGCATATGGTCTGCTTTCCTCATTTAATATAGCAAATATCTCCTTATTCCATGACAGTGTATCGATATTTCATGCAAAGTTACCTGAAAAGTATACCTCCCTCTTTTGAGAAGCCACAGAGTTTCCACCAAGCCCCCTTCCTTCCTCCCTCCCTCTCTCCCCTTTCTGTGTCTTTCTCTCTCTCTCTCTCTCTCTTTCCCTCCCACTTCCCCTCCCCCCCTTCTTCTTCTGTGTGTGTGTGTGTGTGTGTGTGTGTGTGTGTGTGTGTGTGTGTGTGTATGTAGCCAGCCTCTGCGTCATGGGGCCCTGCTTTCATAGGTTGATTCAGAACTTGTGTTGACATGACTCAGCACAGACACCCTCTATTCTCTTAGGGCCGGTCAACTGTCGGATTTTCTGCCAAGGCTTATAGGAGGCAAGATCTGTCATCATCAGAGTGATGAAGGAGCCATGAGAAAACCACACAAAAAGGCGACGAAGCGGGAACCATGAGACAACCGAATGCACAAGACAACAAGTAGAGAGGAGAGACGGGCGGGTCCCTGCAATCACTCCAAGTCACCCTCAGCTGAAATCACCCATGAAGTTGATCAGGAGTCAGCGCTTCAAGGAAGGCTCAGGCCGCTGAATCCGTAGAGCTGGTCGAGCTGCAGCCTTCATAGCCTGTTAGCAGCAACGATGCCATGGCTTGTATGACTGTCCTCTACCTTATATGGTTCAACTGAACTTGCATCCATCCTAAGGTGTAGGTACTCCCATCATTCTCATTTTAAAAAGGGGGAAACACAGGCCAGAGGATTTCGGTGACTCGCCAAAGGCCACCACAGAGCAGATGAGGGTGCAGTGTTCAAGAAAGGGGACTGGCACCAGGAACCCCAGCTCAGTTGCCCTATCTCCCTATGGCCTTCAGGGCTGTGTGTCTCCTGCAAAGCACATTGCCTGTTCTTCTGACTTCCACATTGGCCTTTACAACGGATTTCGAACACCTGAAGGCATCTGAATGCCTGAGTATATCTCTAGTTTTACAGTCTGAAAAGGCCTTTCTCATGCACCATCTTTATCCATCTATACAAGTATGTATGCATGCGAGGCAGAAAGAGAGGAGGTCAATCCAGTGGCAGCACCCGCATTCACACAAGCATTCAAGAGAGACAGCACTCACACAGCCGTTCCAGAGGGCCAGACAGCAGATAAGTGATGGCCGGGGTAGGGGTGGGAGAACACAGAGCAATCCCAGCAGGTATGGGGCTTCTTTTGGGGGTTGAGAAAATGCTTTCGTTTTCTTTTTATTGTTATTTATTTATTTATTATTTTTTTGAGTTAGGGTCTTGCTTTTTCCCTGAGGCTGGAGGCAGTGGCACGATCATGGCTCACTGCAGCCTCCAACTCCTTCTCAGGCAATCCTTCTGCACAGCCTTCTGAGTAGCTGGGACTACAGGCACATACCATCACAGCTGGATAATTTTTTGGATCTTTTTTTTTTTTTGAGATGAGGTCTCACTATGTTGCTCAGGCTGATCTTGAACCTTTAAGCTCAAGCAATAGTCAACCTTATTATATAGTCTGTTGGGATTACAGATGTGAGCCACCACTCCCAGTCAAAAATGCTTTAAATTCAATAGTACTGATGGTTACACAACTCTGGAAATATAGTAAAGTCCACTGCATTGTACACTTAAAAAGATGAGGATTTTGTGTATGTAAATTATAGCTTAATAAAGTTGTTTTGTTTTGTTTGTTTTAAAGTAATAATGCGAAACCCTGTCTCCTGTAAACATTGGAAAATTGGAAAACATCTTGAGAGATCACTTACCCGCCTACAAATAACCAACTGCTCAATTCCTGACAAAATTTTAAAATCCTATCAAATTTCACAATAATGTCAGGCATGATATCTTTTGTCCTAGTTATTCTTTAATAAAATATTCACAAATATAAACTTCATGATTTGGGTAAAAAGAAGGACATAATTTTAGTCAAGTGGACTCAAATTTCTTACTAGATTTTCAGCATATAAGTCTTCACAAAGATCAATCTATCTATCTAGATATATACACGCTTATACAAAATATATATTATATATTTATGCATATATAAATTCTGGTTAAAAAAAATAGAGAGAGAGGGAGAGAGAGATTGATCCTCCTCTTCTTCACAGGTTTGAGCCTCTGAGCCCAGACTCATCATTTCTTAGTATCACCTTGTTCCAGCCACTCCGCAAGCACAACAGAAGCACTGAAAGATGTAGTATGTTTCAAGTGCTGGCTTGTTCCAGAACTTGGTGACGGAACAGATTTTTAAAAATAATAACATTTATACAAAGGTAAAAAAAGAACATCAAAGAAAATTTTCCTGAAAAGAAAAATCACCAGTCTACCACTTTGCCAAACTATTGTTCTGTGGTTGTGTTACATGTTCTGTTGTGGTTTTGCATGGTTGCCATCACAGGGAGAATGTACTTACATACTTCCTTTTACTTAGCAAAAAATCTTGACTCTTGTTCCATGTTTTCGTAACTATGTTTTTATTGTGTTGAGATACCATGCATTGGTTTTTTTGTTTGGTTTTTTTTGTTGTTTTTGAGTTGGAGTCTCACTCCGTCGCCCAGACTGGAGTGCAGTGGCTGCTCCCAGCCACCGCAGCCTCGACCTGCTGGGCTCCGGCGATCCTTCCGCCTCAGCCTTCCAAGTAGCTGGAACTACAGGCGTG
>CAUYQG010079013.1:0-13474 GCA_963574415.1 Tarsius wallacei | reverse complement strand
AAAATTAGCCGGGCGTGGTAGCATGCGCCTGTAGTTCCAGTTACTTGGAAGGCTGAGGCGGAAGGATCGCCGGAGCCCAGCAGGTCGAGGCTGTGGTGGCTGGGAGCGGCCACTGCACTCCAGTCTGGGCGACAGAGTGAGGCTCTAACTCAAAAATAAAAAAAAAAAAAATTTTAATGTGTAACATTTTGATGCCATCTAAATTGTTTCTAATGTAAAATAATAACTTAATAAATACATCTTTAATAAATTTTAAATATTAAAATTTTCAAGAAACATGTTCAAAAATTCTTGTATATGTTAATAAGATACAAAAATTTTACAAGATTAGAAAAGTATATTGCTGAATAAAGAATTAAAAAGATAAACTTAAACATAATAAAATGTTATTAAGTATTGTTAAATAAGCAACAATTTCACTATATCAAATAAAATATTTATTTACAACAAAATCACAGTTAGAAATGTTAGTAAGAAAACAACTAATGGAAAATAACCAAAAATATTATTAAAATGTCAATATTTTAAAAAGTACAAACTGATGGAGAAAATAACAAACTCTAAAAAGAAAATAGATATATACATACAGTTTACATGATAAAAATAGAATGTCTCAAATATAAACATTCATTTTACTTTATTTAAAACATACTAGAAGTTAAAATTGAATGGATAGATTATTTACACTCATCAAAGGAGCAGTGATAATGTGTGTTATATGACTAGCAATAAAAATATCAACTAATAGGATTATAAATTTTTTATAAGTTTAAGCAAAAAATAGCAAAATCTATCAAGATCCTTGAATATATCCAGCTTTTTCCAATAATTCTATTTTTAAAAATTTACCTTACTACACCAGATTTATGTGCAAAGATATATTTATAGTAAAGAAAATTTGAAAGTCATAATGCAAACTGTATGCTGCTAGATTTAAGAAAAACAGTAATATTGTGTAGTGAATAAGACTATGGAATCTGAAGGCAGGTTACTTGGATTTGGTCCCTGTAACTCCATTGGGTGACTGTATGTTTTTGGACAATTTATTTAACCTCCCTGTGTTATAGTTTTCTCATCTAGAAAATGGGCTATCTTGACTATTAAGTGTATTAATTTATGTAAAGTACTGAGAACAGCACATACTACTGGGGAAGCAATCTAATGGTAGTATTATTTTCTTTCCTATTATTTTTCTTGCTGGTTTTTTTCTGGTGTGGACAGTCTACCACTCTAAGATTGATTTTGAAACTTTATGCTTATCTCATTAGTGTGGTTATAAAACTCCCCACTTAATGTTCTTAATGGTCGATGTCAGCAGTTTGAAAATACAAACAGAGAGTAGGTGAGAAGCAGAAGATGTTACAGTAAAGTTCACATTGTCTGAATAGCTGTTATTTAAAGTGGACATTTTATTTCCATTTTTATATGTGCAAATGCAAATGTATGCTAGGCGGCAATTAAAATATATTTATTCCTTTCTCTTGTAGATACAGCTATAACTATAGAATACACAACTCAGTGTCTGACCAACTGACTAACAACATCTTTACTGGAGGATGAATTTTCTTTACCTCTTTAGGTCCCCTGATTTCCATATTTGGTGTTTTTCACTTGAACAATTCTTCTCTAAAGGCAGTATGGCAGAATCTGAAGAGAATCAGTGTTTCTGTAAAGAAAAATAATTATCCAATGACACTCTTCATTTTTAATATTGTTTGCCTTTTCTTTCTTTATACTTGTACCTGAAGAGAAAAATGAGAGCAGACAAATCCATTGAAGTAAGAAAGTTACTGTTTTGTTTGTTTTGTTTTGTTTGCCTCTACTCCTGTTGAGTTGGGGGAGCAATTCAAGGAGATAATTTTTTCAGAGTCACTTGGGCAGCAAAGCTAAAATATATTTCAGGATACAGGGGCCTGAAAATTAGATTGCAGACACAGGGAAAAGCTTGGGGAAGACGGGAGGATACAGAAGAATAAATAGCAAAATGGATGCTTAAACAGTTCAACTGGGAAGAAGTGGGGACTTAAAAGACATTAAAATTCACATTTAATCATGTACCTTCTTACTCCAAACCCTATAATGATCACTGCAGACTTTATAGAATTCCAAATTCCTAAAGAGAGGGAGAGAGAGAGAGAGAGAGAGCGAGAACAGAAAAATGGGAAAATGGAAAGAAAAAGAAAGGCAAGGGAAGAAAAACTGTTGTTGATAATCTGGTTTCTCAGGACACCACAAATCATCTCTTCCAGCTCTTATGTTTTAATCATATGGAACTTCATTTAGTTCACTGAACACACATTGGACCATGTCATATACCAACAATCACTTCCCCTGTGGTTGAGCAGCTTCTCTGATCTTTCAAATCATTTCCTCCCAAGTCAGGTTCCCAAGTACTTTCAATTTGGCAATATTTATTAGATATATGCTAAGTTCCCACAACTTCCTTAGGTGTTTAGGATACATCAGTGAACAAAACAGATTTCTGCCCTTGTAAAACATTCTTTCTAGAATTTCTCACATTTCAGATAATTCTAAATAAGCATCTTTCTTATCTAGTACAATCTGCGCTCTTAAAAGGCAAGGACTATTATTGTTATTTATTTGGCAAAAGTTTATGTTGTAGACACCATGTTTTTATATACATCTTTCCAACCCCATCAGCATCAGCGTTTCTAGCCACAGCAAATGTTCAAAAATCTGTGTGAAAAAATCAATTATTAAACAATTTAATCCATGAATAAAGACTTGCAACCAATTTGTAAGTATTTCTCACGCAGCTGGTAAAGGTACTTCCAATGAACAAGGAATTAATATTTTTACATTACAAAGAAAGTACTATAGACAGAATAAAAGGGCACATTCCTATTTCAGCATTTTTTGAACAAATAAATAAATCCTTCAGAATCTCTGTTTTCTCTTCGGAAATTTGGGATATTTACAGGTTAACAGAAATATATGTTAAAAATGTAGCTCAGATTTACACATAAGAACTCCCAATTAAATATTTACTTCCTTCCTTCCTTCATTCCTTCCTTCCAAGATGGGTGCTAAAGATAGCTCCTATGACCATTTTGCAGAATCCCCAATGTTCTTTTGCCCTAATCTTAAGTCCCCAATTTAGGCACTATCTTGTCTCTCCATACAACTACTTTTTATATTACCACTTCCAATCCTTCACTTTCATGTATTTGCAGACCCCAGTTCTAAGAAGATTTCAAAAACTTCTGAAGTGAATATATATATATATATATATATTTAAAAACATAGCTACCTATCATCTTTGAAATGGCATGTGTCTTGAGATTTTAAAGAATTTCATTTCCTTAAGCCATCCAAGAATTAAAGGCCAAATTTCCAATATGAAATAGTTTTACATTTCCCAAAATAAAAATCCTAAGGTACAGAGAATAACAGTTGTCCAATCTCCTAATCATCGTCCAAGCCCTCTTGTGAAATTGTCTAGGTAAGTTGCCTAACTAGCAGAAGGCACGTATCTTCCTTCCATTCTCTTTAAAATGTTTCTAGCTAGCAACAAGAGACTTACCACTTCGCTTTCTAGGACAGTGGTCATTGTGCCTCTTCTGTATGGCCTGGCCCAGCTATAACACTAATTAATGTAATTAATAGTCTTTCTTTCTGTCTATTAGCATTAGCATCAATGCCCTGGCTGGTAGTTTTACTATCCAGTACTCTAGAGAGCCATGACCACATTGCTTCTGACACACTCTTTCTTCCTTCAACTAGCAACTATGATCCAAAGGGAAAATGTCCCTCGAGCCTCTTTTGCCAAATAGATAAACCATGCAATAGACTTGTGGAGTTAGTTGGTTCACAATTTTAGATTCTCTAGTGAAGTGACTCATTAAAAATCTGGAGCCTACTGGGCACTAACAACAGAAAAGAGATGGTAACCTCCTCCTAGGAGCTTCCTCCTGAAGTTCTTGATTTTTACCCTTTGGTTTAAAAGTGCACTTGATTTTTACCCTTTGGTTTAAAAGTGAATTCTATCTTTTACTTCGATGGAAGGGATAGATTCTGGAAAATGTCAGAGCAATGGGCTGACAGGTGCCTGTAGATACAGCAATGGTAGCAACCAGGAGTAAAACTGAAAGATGAAGTGTAATGAGGGAGTACTCAGTTGCAGGGCCCAAAGACTTCACTGATGTTTTTATTTACTTGAAAGCATATGCTTAGTTCCTAGTTTCTGACATGAACTGTTATATTCAGGTGATCTGATCTCAAATAACTTATGTTCCCTATCTTAAGAAAAGAATCCACAGTTGGAAAAGACAGAAAGAAATGACTGCAGTATGCCATGATGGGAGATTCTGAGAAAGATATGCATGTATCTCTTTGAAAGAATATATAAAACAAATATGAATTAGATTTTATATGTCAATAACTTCTGAGAAGAGGTTATGCTTGAGCAAAGTCTTGAAATCTGAGTGATGTAAAGACAAATAATAAGAAAGAATCAATTTCAGAAAAATATATGTAAAGGTAAGAAGGCATGAAACAATGTGTTAGCTTGGAACATCAGGTACTTTGGTAGGAATTTTAACCTAAAGAGTTAAAATTTACCTTCAAATCTGTTACCAACTTTTAAAGGATTTATAATCTGGTACTATATTTGATGACATTTTTATTTTAGAAAGATATTAATGATGATAATGATGATAATAATCAACATTTAAATAGTAATCAGTGGATTATTGGGGATAAGATGGCATCAGATCTGGTCAGAGTGTGAGAGTTTCTGCATGAGTGAATAAACAAAAAACTAATCTGCATCTGTTTATGTGTGCAAGTGGATAAGCAAATGTTCAACTGAGAAGAGACATGGGACCAAGTGCCGGAGCCCCTTGCAGAAATGGCTGCAATTTGCCGCTGGCCTGAATCCAGCACCTGCAGTGCACAGAAAGATCCACCATCCCGGAGGCATCTCTTGGGGAAAGGCTGAAGAGATCAGCTGACACCTAGCACACACCACCACCTGCGTCAACAGTTCAGGCACAGGAAGCAGGAACCATAGAGAAAGCACAGGGAGGAAATCTGGAACTGATTCCCACTGGAGGAAAAAAAATGAAAGTGCCATCATTTTCTCTATCCAGTTCTGAGCTACCTGTGTTGTCAGCAGCCTGCATTCTGAGACCAGGCGGTGATCTCTGCACCCCTCTGAAATCGTCCATCAGAGATACTACAAGTGCATGATACCAGAAAGACACCCCACCCTCACACTGGACCAAGCACAGACACATGAAGTCAGAGTGGGAGACATAGCAGCAGACAATTTGGGAGCTTTTCCAGAGAAAATCTGCTGGGCCACAGAGGGAATGCAGGGAGAGATCCTGAGGCAGGCTCCAAAGGAAGCAGTGGGGATAAGCCACCCTAAGCATGGATAGGGCTCTAGAGCCTTGCCACCAGGTCCCCAGATCCAGAGACAGGTAACTGCTGGGAAGGAGCAATAGCAATCAGCAAAGAAACTGAAGAGACTCTCTAATGCCTGGGCAGAGAAAAATTCCAGAGTAGTCTCTATGGAGTAGCAGAACTGCATCTTGAGACCAGGCACTGATCTCTGCATTACACTAGAGCTCCTCTTTATGACCTCAGAGAACATTGCCCCCAGTGCACAAGCCCTGGTGGGTAAGGGAAGATGTGGAACCCCAGATGATCCACGCTCCACCCTGAGCTAGCTGCTGGATAATAAACACAGACAGCAGAACTGACTGAGAAGGAGGTTAGTGGCAGTAATGGTTGGTTTGTTTGATTATCTCATTTCGTTGCTTTGTTTGTTGGTTGTTTTTTCTCTTTTCTGTTATTTTTCTATTTCTCTTTGTTCTTTCTCTGGTTTTTGTGTTTTTTCCTTTTCTATATTTCTTTCTACTTTTTCTTTCTCCTCCTTTCCCCTTTTTTCCCTCCTTCTCCTCTCTTTTCCCTCTTATAACCTGTCTTGGACTCAGGGGCTATGCCAGGAGAGCCACTGTAAGGTCAAATTTTACAGAGATGGAGAGCAAGTCTCATACACCAGATAGCAAACATTATGACCTGTTGATAGGTTCTGAATCCTTGAAGCACCCCTCATCCCCTAGTAAGAGCTCAAAATTGTAAAGAAACAGCACAATGCCCACCCCCAGCCCAACTTCATAATTGAAAATAACCCAGAACCCTGGCTTAAAGAAAGACAAAAGGTAAAGTAAATATCAAATGTGACTGCTTCTCCATTTCCCACTGAACAACAGAATTAAAGAGAAAGACAGGAGAACTCCTAGAAATGAAGAAAAACCAGTAAAGAACTGCTGGTAAGCAGATGCTTAAAAAGGTGCTATGCACAGAAGAAAAAAGAAACAAAAGAAGTATCATATACCTCACAAATCATAAATACAGAAGCAGCAGAACACACACCATGCTTGTAAAAATGAAAACACATACATATATGAACAAAAAAGCTAAACAAAAATACAAAATAGCCTTTAAGAGTATTATGACAGGGACAAACTCACACATTTCACTAATCAGTCTGAATGTGAAAGGACTAAATGCACCACCGAAAAGGCACAGAATGGCAAACTGGATAAAAACACATGATCCAATAATTTGCTGTCTCTAGGAAACTCATGTCACCACAAAGACTGCCCAAAAGGATGGAAAATGCCTTTCCAGGTGACAGGTCACAGAAGAAGGCAGGAGTCATGATCTTAATATCAGACAAAGCAATTATTATGCTATTAAAAAGTCTGAAAGACAAGGAAAGACATTACATAATGATAAAAGGTTCAATCCATCAACAAGAATTATCCATCCTAAACACATAGGCACTCAACACAGGAGCACCAGCTTTTATTAAGCAGCTTCTAAGCAAGCTAAAAAAAGGTATTGACTCTAACACTATCATAGATGCAGACTTACATAACCCACTAACAACCTTAGACAGATCATTGTGGCACAAAAATCAACCAAAAGATCTGGAACCTCAAGTTGACACTTGACCAAATGGACACAGTAGATACCTACAGAACACTCCACCCAACCAGAGAACACCCCACCCAACAACTATTCACTCATCACCACATGGAACATACACCAAGATCAAGCACATCCTCAGCTATAATCAAGCATGAACAAATTTCACAAGATTGGAATACTACCATACACATTCTCAGACCACAGTGTAATAAATATAAATATCACTACTAATAAAATTACCTCAAAACCAACAAAGACGTGGACACTAAAAGGCATGATGCTGAACAACTCCTGAGTCAACACAGAAATCAAAACAGAAATTAAATGATTCTTGGAAACAAATGAAAGTAAAGAAATGACTTATAAAAACATCTGGGATGCCAAGAAGACAGCACTGCAAGGGGTATTTATATCTCCATGAACATACATCAAGAAAATAGAAAGAGAGCAAGTTGACAGCCTAACAAATCACCTAAGGAAACTGGAAAGGCAAGACCACCAAAACCCTAACTTCAGCAGAAAAACCCATTTTACCAAAGCAAAAGCCCAAATTTGGTACATAGGAGACAAAAATATTGTAGAAAAATCAACAAAACAAAAAGTTCGTTTTTTGAAAGGATAAACAAGACCCCTAGCCAGAATGATCAAGAAAAAGAAGAAAAAGCCAAAGAAACACAATCAGAAACACAAAAGTGAAGTCACAGCTGACCCTGAAGAAATACAAATGATTATCAGAGATTAATATGCATACTGAATGGAAACAAACTCAATAACCTAAATGAAATAGAGGACTCTCTGACATCACACAACCTCCCAAGGTTGAAGCAAGAAGAAACTGAAAAAATTGAAATCCTAAATGGACAAGTAACAACCCAGGAAATTGACTGCCATAAGAAAACTACCTACAAAACAGCAACAACAACAACAACAAAAACAACAACAACAAAGCCTTGAACCAAATGACTTTCCAGCAGAATTATACAAAACATACAAAGAGGAGTTGATATCAATCCTAATAAAAATTTTCTAGGCAGTCAAGAATGATGGAATGCTCCCCAAATCATATTATGAAGCTAACATCACACTGAGACCCAAACCAGAAAGAGATCCAACTAAGAAGAGAACTACAGGCCAATATCCCTTTATGAGCATAGATGAAAAATTCTCAGCCAGACTCTAGCAAATTGAATCCAAAAACACATCTCAAAAATCATCATCAAGACCAAGTAGGCTTCATCCCTGGGATGCAGGGCTGGTTCAACATCCACAAGACCGTAAATGTAATTAAATACATCAACAGATATAAAAACAAGAACCATATGATTATATCATTAGATGAAGCTTTTGATAAATTGCAGCATCACTTCTAGATAAACACCCTTGAACATCTAGGCACAGAGGGAACATAACTCAAAATAGTAAGAGCCATCCGTGATAAACCCACAGTCAACACATTGCTAAATGGAACAAGATAAGGCTGTCCACTTTCACCCCTCCTGTTCAGAATAGTGTTGGAAGTCCTAGCTAGTACAATCAGGCTAAAGAAGGAAATCAGGGGTATCCAAATGGGACAAGAAGAAGTCAAGTTATCCCTCTTTGCTGATGATATGATCCTATACCTCAAAAATCCAAGAAAATCTGTCAAAAACCTCCTTGCACTGATGAAAGACTTTGGCAGAGTCTCAGGATACAAAATAAATGTGCAAAAGACAGTCACATTGCTAAGCACTAGCAACAAAAAAGCACAATCCCATTCACAATAGCCACACACAAAAATGATATACCTTGGCATCTTTCTAACCAGAGTTGTGAAAGACCTTTACAATGAAAACTACAAAACATTACTCAAAGAAGCCAGAGATGACACAAACAAATAGAAAAGTATTCCATGCTCATGGATAGGAAGAATCAACATTTTTAAGATGTCCATCCTACCAAAAGCAATCCACAGATTCAACACTATACACATTAAATTACCGATGTTGTTCTCCTAGACCTGGAAGTAGAAATACAGAAATGCACATGGAAGCATAAATGACTCCAAATAACCAAAATATTCATTAGCAAAAGAATCAAAGCAGGAGATATTGCACTTTATTCTAATACAACAATAATCAAAACAGTCTGGTTTTGGCGCAAGAACAGGCATATAGACCAATGGAACAGTTTAGAGATTCTGGAAGCAAAACCTCAATTTCTCCACCAACTCATCTTTGACAAAGCCTCCAAAAACAACCACTGGGTAGAGGTGGACCTATTCAGAAAATGGTGCTGGGAAAACTGACTGACTATATGCAGAAAAATGAAACAAGTCCCCTACCTATTACCATACACAAAAATCAACTCCAAGTGGATCAAATACCCAAACGCAAAACCTCAAACGGTATGAATCTTAGAAAACACAGGAGACATCCTTATGGAAATGGGAATAGGCAACCAATTCCTGATCAAAATCCCATGTGCCCATGTCATACGAGTTAAAATAGACAAGTGGAACCTCATCAAACTAAAAAGCTTCTGCAAAGCCAAAGAAACCATCAAGAAAGCAGAGCGACAGCCTGCAGAATGGGGAAAAAATATTTGCCAACTGTATATCTGACAAAGACCTGACATCCAGAAGCTACAAGGAGCTCAAATGTGCTGAAAGAAAAAAAAAAAACCAAACAACCCGATGAAAAAGTGGATAAAAGATATAAATAGACACTTCTCAAAAGAAGACACACAAACAGTCAACAAACACATGAAAAAATGCTCAGCCTCACTAATCATCAGAGAAATGCAAATCAAAAGCATATTAAGATACCACCTAACTCCAGTAAGAATGACTATCATTAACAAAACAAAAAAACAACAGATGCTGATGAGGATGCAGAGAAAGAGAACACTTTTACACTGTTGGTGGGAAGGCAAACTAGTTCAACCTCTATGGAAAACAGCGTGGTGATTCCTAAAAGAACTAGAACCTTCTATACAACCCAGCAATTCCCCTTCTGGGAATATACCCAGAGGAAGTCAAATCACTCCACAAAAAAGATACCTGCTCAATCATGCTTATTGCAACACTATTCACAATAGCAAAAACTTGGAACCAACCATGCTGCCCATTGAAACTTGACTGGATAAAAAACATGTGGTACATATACACGGTGGAATATTATGCAGCCCTAAAGAACAAAATTATAGACTTTGCAGCAACTTGAATGGGTTTAGAGTCTATCATACTGAGTGAGTTATCACAGAAACAAAAAACTGAGTACCGCATGTTCTCACACATAAGCAGACCTTGAACATAATACAATAAGAAAGGGAATGGCAGTAGTGGGAGACTGCCAGGGGAGGGAGGGGGCCACATAACATCAATAAGTGTGCCTGATCTCAAACCAGGAGAAGTGAGGACTAAAGGGAGGCCCAAACTTTACCTGTACAATGACCCCTTGTATACCTAAATCTGAATTGTACACCACACCTTTGAAGTAAAAAAAATTTGAAAAATAAAATAAATAGTACTCAGTATATTCAAGACTCGGTTCTTAGTGTTTAACATATATTATCTGATTTAATTTTTATAACAACTTTAAGATATCCCTGACAGCAGTGTGAAGATTGGTTTGGGAACAACCAGACTTGAAGTTGTTGCAGTAATCCAAAGGAGATAGGACAATACTGTGGAAATGGAGAAGGACTGTGATTGAGGAAATTTTAACTAGTAGAATCCGTAGGACTTAGTCACTTTTTTAATGGGTAGTGTAACAATTTTAAAAAGATGATGAAGATGACTTCCATGTGCTTGGCTTGCCTGCCAGGATGGATGGAGTTAATATTCACTAGCATAATGTATGAAGGTGGCAAAGCAAATTAGGGGGCAGAAAATGACAAGACAGGAATAACCATTCATAAAACAAATGTTTCTGACATGCCAGACACTATACAAGGCCTTGGATTGAAAAGGTTCTATCTAATATATAAATTCATAACAACTGGGAATTTAAATTCCTTGAAAAAAAATAAGAAAAAGTAGCTAGACCCCCAAAACACAGGCAATAAAAGCAAAAATAAGTAGATGAAATTACACCAAATTAAAAACTTCTGCACAGCAAAGAAAACAATCAACATACGAAAGAGGCAACTGATTGCATGGATAAAAATATTGCAAACCATATATATGATAAGGGGTTAATGTCAAAAATATATAAGGAACTTAAAGAACTCAGTGGTAAAACAACAAATAATCCAATTAAAAAGTGGGCAAAGAATCTGAATAGACAGTTCTCAAAAGAAGACATATAATTGGACAACAGGTATATGAAAAAATACTCAACCTCACTAATCATCAGGAAAATGCAAATAAAAACACAGAGATATCACTTCACATTGTTAGAATGGTTATTATCAAATAGATGAAAGATGATGTGTTGGAAATGATGTGGAAAGAGAATCCTTACACGTTGTTAATAGAAATGTAAGTTAGTACAACCATCAAGGAAAACAGTTGAAGTTTCCTTGAAAAGTTAAAAATGAAACTACTGTATGATCTACCAAGACCACTCTTTGGTATGTATCCAAAGGATATGCAATCATTGTGTCAAAGAGCTACTGGCATTCTCATGTTTATTACAGCATGATTTACAATAGTCAAGGCAGAGAATCAGTTTGCTTCTATTAATGAATGAATGGATTAAGAAAATGCATTTTATACGCACAATAGACTGTTATTTGGCTTTAATAATAAGGAAATTCTATCATTTGCAACAATGTCGATGAACCTAGAGAACATTAATAAGTAAAATAAGCCAGGCACAGAAAGACAAGTAAAGCATTAATAATCTCACTCATATGTAAAATCTAAAAGAGTCAAACTCATAGAAACAGTAGAATGGCAGTTATCAGAGGCCACAGTGAGGGGAAGGAGGGGAGACCTGGGCTAGAGAGTTGTCAATATATTGGTAAAAAGGTACAAGATTTCAGTTAGATAGAAGGAATAATTTTTAAAAATGTATTGTACATTATTGTGACTGTAGGGAATAACAATCTATTGTATACCTGAAAATTAATGAGAGTAGATTTTTAGCATCCTCATCACAAAAATGACAAGTATGTGAGGTAATGCATTGTTAATTAACCTCATTTAGTGATTCTACAATACATAAAGGATACCAAAGCATCATAAAAATTATATTGTACATCATAAATATGTATAATTTTTATTTTTCAATTAAAAATACAAATTTTTAAAGAAACAATTATACTGGCCTTCTTTGGTTACCTCCAACTTATTTCACTCCTGTTTCAGGGTGCCCAAACCAACCACTTTGTCTGATGACTTTCACTTGCTGCTCAGCTTACAGGATAAACATCAGTTCCTCTGGGAGACAAACCCTGCACCATTTATTCTAAATTAGATTTCTTTTCTCACTTTTTTCTCTCAGCCCTGCATGTAGTATTTAGTTTTCCTTCAATAATAGACTTAAATTAGTGATAAGATATTTTTCCCTCAGCTTATCTGTTAACTGGGAATGTCTCAAACAAGACCATAAGATCTATGAAGGGAGAGACTGTATATACATATCTATCTATCTATCTATATATATGTGTGTGTGTGTGTGTGTGTGTGTGTGTATAAATCTCAATCTAACTCAAATGGTATCTGGTACATGTTAAGAAATGAAGGTCAAGATGGCGGCGACACAGGCGGGACTGTGAGATTCTCCGAATGTACCAAACCTACATTCTACTGCACAGAAAGATTGTAAGATTGTGGGAAATAAGCTCCATTGGGCTTATACACCGACAGGTGGATACAGCCAGAGAACTCGCATAAGGAAGAACAGGAGATTGAACAAGCGAAGCAAAGCAACCCCACCCTCCCTGAAAAACAGAATTAAAGAAGGGGAAGGAAAGGAGGAGAGAGAAAGAAATCTATACAAATGAAGAAAAACCAAAAAAAGAATATAGATCTCTCCCAGACCCCTGGGAACACAGACACTGAGAAAACTGACTTCAGAATGCAAACAATGAAGAGCCCCAAAAATGACTGGTTTCAAACTACAACTCTAGACATCAAGACAATAATGGAGAGATTAAAGAGAATAGAGGAGAATCAAGAAGAAACTAGGAAGGAGATGATAACTGAGATAACAGCAATAAAGAATACTGTGAGTGAAATAAATAACAGAATCACAAGCATGGAAAGCAGAATTACCCAAGCAGAAGAAAGAATCTCAGAGCTTGAAGACCAAAATATAGAACTAATCCAAACTGTCAAAAACACAGAAAGCAAGCTCAAAAAGGCAGAATAAAACCTTCAAAAGACGAGCAGCTACTTCAAGAGACCGAACCTCAGGGTGATTGGTCTCCCTGAAGCAGAAAGAGTGACAGAGTCCACACTGGAACAAGCCTTTCATGAGATAATTCAAGAAAACTTCCCCCATCTAACCAAGGATGTAAAAATTCAAACACAAGAGATTCAGAGAACCCCGCAAGACAACAAATGAGGAGACCAACTCCTAGACAC
>CAUYQG010079010.1:0-11163 GCA_963574415.1 Tarsius wallacei | reverse complement strand
AATTCTCAATATTGATAACCTAAATTTTTTGTCCCTGATCAGACTGACTAGAAGTTGATCAGTTTTATTGATCTTTTCTTTTTTTTTTTTTTGAGTTGGAGTCTCACTCTGCTGCCCAGACTAGAATGCAGTGGCACACGCACAGCCACCCCAGCGTCGACCTGCTGGACTCCGGCAATCCTTTCACCTCAGCCTTTCAAGTAGTCAAAACTACAGGCGTACGCTACTACACCTGGCTAAGTTTTTATTTATTGTAGAGACAAGGTCTTGCCAAGTTGCCCGGGCGAGCTTCGAACTGTCAGACTCAGGCAATCCACTCACCTCCGCCTCCCAAAGTGTTGGGATTACAGGCTGAGCCACTGAGCCCAGCCTTTTCTGGTATTAATAGAGCCACTCCAAATTTCTTATGCCTACTGTTTGCATGGTTTACTTTTATCCTTTTACTCTCATTGTATTGTGTCTTTGTATTTAAAGTGCATCTCAGCTGGGCTCAGGGGCTCATCCTGAACTCAACAGGTTCAAGACTGAGCCAGGTGTAGTAGCGTATGCCTGTAGTTTTGACTACTTGAAAGGCTGAGGTGAAAGGATTGCCGGAGTCCAGCAGGTCGACGCTGGGGTGGCTGTGCGTGTGTCACTGCATTCTAGTCTGGGCAGCAGAGTGAGACTCCAACTCAAAAAAAAAAAAAAGAAAAGATCAATAAAACTGATCAACTTCTAGTCAGTCTGATCAGGGACAAAAAATTTAGGTTATCAATATTGAGAATTAAAACAGGAATTGGGAATCGTTCTATACAAAGTATAGAATTATAAAGATAAGGAACTATTGTGAACAATTTTATGCTAATAAATCAGACAATTTAAATGAAGTGGGCACATTCCTAGAAGAACACAAGTCACAAAACTAGCACAAGAAGGAAAAGAAAAATTGTAATAGCTCTATGTCTACTAAATATGTTGAACTTGTCATTTTAATTTGTATCTTTCCTACAAAACAAATTTCAGGTGCAGATAAGCTTCACTGGTAGATTCAATCACACATTGAAGAAAGACATAGTACTAGTCTAACACAACCTAAACAGTGGTAGGAGTAGCTGTTAAGCCATTTTACGATGCCCTTTTTATTCTGATTGCAAAGCCAGGGTAAAAAAATATAAGAATAGAAAAATATGAACTAGCCAGCCACAGTGGTTCACTGGGAGGCTGAGGCACGCAGATTAATTGAGCCCAGTAGCTCGAGACCAGCCTAGGCAACATAGGGAGGCCTCATCTCCAACAAAAAATCAAAAAAATAGCCAGATATGGTGGCACACGCCTGTAGTCCCAGCTACTCAGGAGGCTGAGATGGAAGGATCGCCTGAGCCCAGGAGGTCGAGGCTGCCGTGAGCCATGATTGCTGTAATCATGCCTCTGCATTCCAGCCTGGGTTACAGAGTGAGACTGAAACTTAAACAACAACAAAAAAAACAACTAAAAACTAATATTCCTTATGAACATGCAAAAGTGCTAAACAAAATACTGATTCATTAAAGCCCAACAATATAGGAAACAAATAATACATCATAACCAAATGGAGTTTTCCCAGAATTTCAAGGTTAATGTTAGAAAATCAATCAGTATGAATTCTTTTTTTTTTTAACGTGAGAAAGCAGGATTTATTGAGAGGACAGAGAAGCTCCCACGGTGGGAGGGGACCCAAAGGGGTTGCCTCATGAATCCTAATATTAATAGAACAAAGAAAAAGCACTTGACAGAACTTAACCATTCCCAATTAAAACTCTCAGTAAACTAGGGAAAGATGGGAACTTTGTTAATCTGATAAAAGGTATCTATGAAAACCTCCACAGCTAACATACTTGATGATGGAAGCCTGCGATTCTTTCATCCAAGTTCAGGACAAGGCAAGAGTATCTGCTCTTGGCATTTCTATTCAAAATTATACTGGAGGCCTTAGCAATTCCAATAAGGCAAAAATTTTAAAAAACCATACTGATTGGAAGAGAAGAAGTAAGACTTTTTATTTGAAGACAACATGATTGTTTATATAGAAAACAGTCGTGAATCTATAAAAAATATTTACTCAGACTAATATGTGAACTTAGCAAGGTCGCAGGATTCAGGACTAATAAGCATAAATCAATGGTATTTTTCTAGACTAGCAATGGGGACGTGGAAAATGAAATGTTATAAAAATGTATTTCCATTTTTATTTATTTTTATTTTTATTTTTTTGAGTTGGAGTCTCACTCTGTCACCCAGACTGGAGTGCAGTGGCCGTTCCCAGCCACTGCAACCTCGACCTGCTGGGCTCCGGCGATCCTCCCGCCTCAGCCTTCCAAGTAGCTGGAACTACAGGCGCGCGCTACCACACCCGGCTAATTTTTTTTTTTTTTTTTTTTTTTTTGTAGAGAGGTCTTGCCAAGTTGCCCAGGCAGGTCTCGAACCCGCGGGCTCAGGCAATCCACTTACCTCGGCCTCCCAAAGTGCTGGGATGACAGGCTGAGCCCCCGAGCCCGGCCATGTATTTCCATTTTTAATATCATTACATTATTGGGAATAAATAGGCTTGTATAGGTGCAGTGGAGACATGATAGAGGAAGGGATTAATTTAACCTTGGATGAGAAGTGATCTGGAAGGATTCCACACATAGTGATATCTGTGCTGAGTCTTGAAAGAAAAGAAACTTCCAAACAAAGGGATAATAGTCATTCCAGGTAAAAGAAAGGACATAAGCAAACATTACAAAGATAAAGTTCAGGCTCAGTGGCTCATGCCTATAATCCCAGCATTTTGGGAGGCGGACGCCAGAGGATCGCCTAAGCCCACGGGTTCAAGACCAACCTGGGTAGCATGGCGAGAACTCGTCTCTACAATAAATCAAGTAGTTCCAGCTACTTGAAAAGCTGAGGCAGAAGGATTGCCTGAGCCCAGCAGGTCGAGGCTGAGGTGGCCACCTGGGTGACAGAGTGAGACTCTGACTCAAAAAAAAAAAGATAAAGTTACTTGAGAAAGCATGGCACATTTAGCATTTAGGGATCTGTAGTAGTTCTGTGTGATTTGATTATGTCAGGAGGAAGAGTAGTCCAAGAGGCTAGAGGTATGTACAGGCCGTATTACGAAGGTCCTCATGAGTCTCACTTGGCCTTTATCCTATAGATCGGCAGTCCCCAACCTTTTTGGCATCAGGGACCTTCATGGAAGACAATTTTTCCACAGACCAGGAGGAGTGGGAGGATGGTTTCAGGATGATTCAAGCACACTACATTTATTGTGCACCTTATTTCTATTATTAGTGCATTGTGATATATAATGAAGTCATTATACAACTCATCATGATGTAGAATCAGTGGGAGCCCCGAGCTGATTTTCCTGTAACTAAGTGGTCCCATTTGTGGGTGATGGGAGACAGTGATACCTGAAGCGTGTGGCTTATTCTGCCATCTCATTTTGGTTGCTGTCACTGCAGAAAACCCTGCTTCATAAAGATAGGAAAGAAGCGTGGACGGAAGTGGTAAATAAAATAATGGGCAGACCACACACAGACTGAAATAAGTGTCAGATTCTGACTTAAAGCCTGCAGCTGTACCAGATGCAGCTGTACAAAAGTATATCAACTTGCTTGCCACTCACTGCTAGGATTTTTTGTTTGTTTTGTTTTGCTTTTTTGAGTTGGAGTCTCACTCTGTCACCCAGGCTGGGGTGCAGTGGCATACTCATGGCCACCCCAGCATCTACCTTCCAAGTAGCCAGAACTACAGACACGTGCTATCCCGCCCAGCTAATTTTTGATTTATTGTAGAGACGAGGTCTCACCAAGTTGCCCAAGCTGGTCTCTTACCAGCAGGCTCAGGCAATCTGCTTGCCTTAGCCTCCCAAAGTGCTGGGATGACAGGCTGAGCCACCAACCCTGGCCACTGATAAGATATTAACATGAGTTTGCAAGCAATTGATTTATTATAGTCTCTGTGCAGTCAAACCTCATTGCTAATGTTAACCTGTATTTGCAGCCGCTCCCCAGCACTAGCATGAACACCTCAGCTCCACCTCAAATCATCAGGCATTAGATTCTCATAAGGAGTGCACAACCTGGATCCCTCGCACATGCAGTTCACAATAGGATTCACGCTCCCGTGAGAATCTAACACCTCTGCTGGTCTGACAGGAGGTGGAGCTCAGGCAGTAATGTGAGCGATAGGGAGTGGCTGTAAATACAGATGAAGCTTCGCTCACTCGCCTACTGCTCACCTCCTGCTGTGCCGCCTAGTTTCTAGCAGACCATGGGCCAGTACTGGTCCATGGCCTAGGGCCTGGGGATCCCTGCTGTAGATGATATGGAGCTGTTGATGGGCTTTAAATGAGAAGGACACAGTGATGTTGCATTTTAGCAGCTGGCTGTGGGAGAAGAGTTGAGTTCAGCCCTTCATGACCTTTCCACCATTTGTGTTCATTTCAGCTAACCGTTGAGAACCACCAAAGGCAGTGGTACTACAGGGCTGCTTCCTAGGAATGGGGCACTGCTTCACCAAGTCATCCCTATTCCAGGGCGAGGTACACACCAGCTTCTCACTTGACCCTCCCAGAATCCTGTGCCTGGCCTTGGTGCTAGTGGCAATGGTGACTATGAAGAGAAGTCGCATGGTCGCTGTGGTAGCAGCAGCAGTATTTCCAGCCCCAGGGGTCTTGCGTACCAATGGCAATGGTACCCGACCAGGTGAGAAGACACCTGGAAGGTGGAGCAGTACTGTTCCAGTTTGGCACAGAGGTTGATGACAGCAGCGTCGTCTGTGCAGTTATCATCAGGCTTTGTAAACCGCATGTTCAGGTTGCCAAGAAATGCAAGTAGAGATGGGAAGTGTTTCACTAATTTATTAGACCTCATACTTACACTTTTGGTTTCAAGACCATTATTGTATTATCTTCCATATCTGTTTCTAGGCTGGGTTTTTTTTTAAGATTACAGAAAGGAATTCTTTTTAATTTCAGCAGTTCTACGAACTAATTATCCATTTGGTGAACAATATGGAATAATTAAATACAAACAGGTTGTAAATGAATACCTCTTGGAAACTTTGGAAATGGTTATTATGAGCCTTAACATCAATTTTTATTACATACTGGCACCTGGTTGTCTTGGTAAATCATCTGATACTAAAAGAGACAGATTTTGCATGCAAGTACTTGATTCATACATAACCATCTAGATACCAAATAGAGAAACACAGGGCTGTAGTCAGATTGTGCCCAAGAGGTAGGTTCAGTTTGCCTGCAATCAAGTGAGTTAACATGCAGAAGGTAGGAAACTCATGCACAAGTCTGGATTTCATCCTTCTCTTTTTTTTTTTTTTTTTTTGGAGTTGGAGTCTTACTCTGTCACCCAGATTGGAGTGCAGTGGCAGGCTCCCAGCAACCACAGCCTCGACCTGCTGGGCTCCAGTGATCCTTCTGCCTCAGCCTTCCAAGTAGCTGGAACTACAGGCGCGCGCTACCATGCCCGGCTAATTTTTTATTTATTTATTGTAGAGATGAGGTCTCACCAAGTTGCCCAGGTGGGTCTCGAACCCGCAGGCTCAAACAATCCACTCACCTCAGCCTCCCAAAGCGTGGGATTACAGGCTGAGCCACCGAGCCCGGCTCATCCTTCTCTTAAAGAATCAAGTCTCGTGTCCCCTGAACTCTTATTACTGTTTGGTATGCTAGGCTGATTACATACTGAATCCTGTTGTACATTCCTAGGCTCTGGCAGGGAAGAAAGGAGACAGATCTGGGTTTGAATGTCTGTCTCTGCTACCTAGCTGTGTAATCCTCAGGTAAATAACTTAACCCCTCTGAGCTCTTATTTTCTCATCTGTACAATAGAAATGATGCCTTCCTCATCAGGTCATTGTGAAAAGTACAGATATCACTGTAAGTGCTCAACATGTTCTTAGCACATACATTGTCTTTTACTGACTTCACTTCTTGCTCAGCCTTTGCTGTGGGTCGTCCTGTGTATTTGCCTTTGCAAACTGAGGTGGCTTTTTACTTTGTGACTTAAGGTTGGAACATCTCTTACTACTTCCCTGACCTTCTTTGGACCACAGAAATTTCCCACTATGCTCCCAGTTACATGGGTACTTTCAGAAGGTATATAAATTGACAGCTGACTGAGCAAGGTAGCTCACGCCTGTAATCCCAGCACTTTGGGAGGTGGAGGTGAGAGGTCTGCCTGAGTCCAGGCGTTCGAGACCAGCTGGGCAACTTAGTGAAAACCTCGTCTCTACAATAAATCAAAAAATTAGCCAGGTGTATTGGTGTGTACCTGTAGTTCTAGCTGCTTGGAATGCTGAGGCGGAAGGATTGCCTGAGCCTAGCAGGTTGAGGCTGAGGTAGCTGTGAGCTTGCTGCTGCACTCCAGCCTGGGTGGCAGAGTGAGACTCCAACTCAAAAAAAAAGAAATAGTTTGTCAATACCAAATTATTGACCAAAGGAAATAAATGAATGCTTATTTTATACAAGATATGTAAATTACCGGTGAAGTGAAACGGTAAAATAACGCTTATCCTTGAAAGCTAAGACTTAAGTCTTCTTAGGCAGAGCTGAGATTCTCTACTTGATCTTTTCCCACAATCCTTCAACAGGACTTCATTGACTTAACTGGAGAAGCCAGACCAAGGCCAAAGGACTGCAGTGGACTCTGTGTGATTGACCTGACAAGTACTGAGGAAGAAAATAGACCAATTACCACTCTTGATTTGACTTTTGATCCTGTCGCTGCTTCCCAGAAGGAGCCAGCCAGTCCTCAGACATATGCCAGCATCTCTGGCAAAGAAGTGACGGAAGGACGGGTGGACAGAAACTCTCTGCCTGCAACACAGAGAATCATTAACAATGACCTTGTGGATCTGGACCTGTTGGAAGAAAACATATTTGAAGGTCCCCCACTGCCTACATCCATCAGTAGGGACTTTGTTTATCCAGTGGAGCCAAATTGTAGTTCAACCATGTTCCAAGGTGACCTCAGCTTCTTGACGAGCTTACAGCTGTCTTCAGATGTTAGTTCCTTCTCCCCAACAAGCAATAATGGTAGCTGCAGCAATCAAAGGGCACCCTTGCCATGCCCACGGCAAGATGCGCCTTGCCCGCCACAAGCCTTGCCTTGCCCATTGCAAGCCTTGCCTTGTCCACTGAGAGCCTCGCCATGTCCACCACGAGCCTCCTCATGTCCACCGCGAGCCTTGTCATGCCCATCACAAACCAAGCAGCGCCAACTACAAGCTTTGCCTCCCCTAACTCAAGATGTGCCATGCTCTCAGAATGTGCCGTGCCCTCAGCAGAATATGCCACGCCCGCCTCAAGACTCTCTGGGCCTACCTCAAGATGTACCCGGCCCACCTCAAATCATGCTATATCCACAAGATGTGACACACCTGAAAGACATGCCACAGTCCCCAGGAGACATGCCACAGCCACTGGGCAATGTGCCACAGTTACCAGGCAAGGTATCACTGTCACCGGGAGACATGCCACAGTCATCAGATGTGCCACACTTACGGGGGAATGTGCCACACTTACTGGGAGATATGCCACCCTCACCGGAAGACACGCCTCACTTGCCAAGAGACAGGTCTGACTCTCCCCAGAGTGATGTCCTGAGTGATGACACCCCTATGGATATCTCAGCTCCATCCTCCCCCAGTCAACAGTCACTACCGTCTGAAACTTCCTTGGAAAAAGTTCCTTGGCTCTCTGTCATGGAAATTCCAGCCAGACAAGAGATATCGCTGTCAAAACCTGCCAACCCTGGGTCTGTCCAGGTACAAGCACCAACACCACCAGGTGGCTCGTACAACAGACCATGCCTGCATAGACTGAAGTACTTCCTACGACCTCCAGTTCATCACCTCTTTTTCCATACTCTCATACCAGATAAAGACACAAGAGAGGTGAGCTAACATATCTTCCCTTGGAGAATGAGGTCAGTATGACTGGATACATGAGCAGATAGGTCAAGTATTAAAGTGGAAATATTTATCTTTCACTTACTTTCCCCGACCTTTAGTTTAGAGTTAGGTCGGGGTTCAAAGATAAGCCACACACTTAAAAACTGGCACTGTGTGAGTCACTTTGCCTTTCTGAGCCTTGGCTTTCCTATCTGTAGGATGGAGATTACAACATCCCTCACAGGATCGTTGGATGAGATAATACATGTGAAGTGCCAGAGTGTCTGGCTCATCGTGACAGGCCTCATTCAAATGCTTGTCTTCAACTCCTGTGCCTTTCCCTTCCGAATGCCCTCATTACGCTCCCGTATTACAGAGATAGTAATACCCTTTGTCACTTTAGTGCCTCCAAATGTCTTGCTCTCGGACTGGGGGAGGAAATTCCATTCTAACACTTAGGTGGGGTGAGTCGGGTGTGGTGGCCCATGCTTGTAATCCCAGCACTTGGAGGGCCCAGGTGAGAGAATCACTTGAGCCCAAGAGTTCAAGACCAGCCTGGGCAACATTTGTCTCTACAAAAAATAATAATTTAAAATGAAAAAAGATGTTAGTGAGAATGCTACTTTCCACTGGTCTTCATTGATCTATGCTGTTTAAACTAGATGTGTAAGGGGAAAAAACTGTGGCTGAGTCCCACAGTATGAAACTATATGTTTTTTGTTATCTATGCTTCATCTTTAATGTTAAGAAAATTGGCTCGAAGTAGTTAAAAAGTCCAAAGGTGTGTTCTCCTGTTCTAGAAATCTTGCTTTTTGTGTACTGGAGAAACCCATCCTAATTTTCTTCTTTTTGTCTCTGCAGAACAAAGGTCAAAAATTAGAACCCATTCCTCATCGGAGACTAAGGATGGTAGCAAATACCATTGAAGAAAATTTTCCCCTGGGGACTCTGCAGTTTTTGATGGACTTTGTGTCACCCCAGCATTATCCACCCAGAGAAATCGTGGCTCACATCATCCAGAAAATCCTGCTCAGTGACTCCGAGACCGTGGATATCCTAAAGGAGGCCTACATGCTTCTCATGAAAATTCAACAGTATGAACCGTAGTTACAGCTGACTATTGGCGAGTCTTCTAGGGATCCCAAACTCAGAGCACTTTCTCTTGCCTAAGCTTTATTCAGCTAACCATTAGGGAGGCTAACTTAGTATATTAGTGTTATTTGGATTGCAAGTGACAGGAAACTCATTCTAATGAAACACTAGCACCTGGTAAAGGAGAATATAATGACTCATCTTACTGGAAACCTCGGAAGAAGATGTGACTTGATTCAGTGTTCAGAAATGGTTATCAGGATTCATTTTCTAGCTGTGCTCTGGTTCTGTTTTCAGGCTCCACATGGTAGCCCTCGCAGCCTCAGGCTTTTAGGATATTCCCAGTGGGGGAGAGGAGCTACTTCCCTTAGAGTCACACAAGAGGTCTAAAATTGAGTTTTATAGAATTTAATTGGCCTAATAGGAGACTTGAGCCAATCACTGTGAATTGAGGGGTAGAACACCATAATCGGCTCAACAAGTCACATGCTTCATCCTGAGGTTCTGGTAGGTAAAGCCAGCTAGCTAAGAGTAGCAAAGAGTTGCTTTCTAGCCAGGTGCGGTGGCTGACGCCTGTCATCCCTGCATTTTGGGAGGCTGAAGCGAGAGGATTACCTGAGCTCAGGGGTTCGAGACCAGCCTGAGCCACTTGGCGAGACTTTGTCTCTACAGTAAATCAGAAAATTAGCTGGACGTGGTGGCACACACTTGTAGTTCCAGCTACTTGGAAGGCTGAGGTGGAAGGATCGCCAGAGCCCAGCAGATCGAGGCTGCAGTGGCTGTGAGCATGCCCCTGCACTCCAGCCTGGGCGACAGAGTGAGACTCTGACTCAAAAAAAAAGAGTTTCTTCAAGATAAAATAGGAGTTTTAATGCTTCCCAAAAGAGGAGTAGATACTGGGTGGCAAAGACAGTGAAGTGCCACTACCCTCATTTTGACGTGGTGTGGTACCAGAGGGTGGGCAAGAACGTGGAGAGAAAGAGAAGCTTCTTCCTTCTGCCATCTTCCAGGTTCTGTCCCTGCTTCCACTAAATTCTCCAGAATTCTAATTGATGCCACTTGATTTTCAGGCTACATCCTGCCAATGCCAAGACGGTGGAGTGGGACTGGAAACTTCTCACCTATGTCATGGAGGAAGAGGTAATCATTATGAGGGTGTATTTTTTGCAGAAGTTTTGACTATAAAGAAGAGTGGCAGCAAGTCTGATAAAGCCTATGTCATTATTCCCTTCTGATACTTTACCTCCACCAAAAAAAAATCCTATGCAAATGGTATATGCTGTCTTCCAATTCAAGACTGAGAACACTCACTTTATCTTTTCATTCCTGAGACCTCATGAAAAATAATAAATGAATAGAGACAGCTATGAATCCATGGCTGGGACAATAAGGGGAAACCTGGTGCTGTGGCTCAGGCCTGTCATCCCAGCACTTTGGGAGGTGGAGGTGAGGGGATTGCCTGAGCCCGCGGGCTCGAGACTCGCCTGGGCAACTTGGCGAGAACCTCGTCTCTACAATAACTCAGAAAATTAGCCGGGTGTGGTGGTGCCCACCTGTGGTTCCAGCTGCTTGGAAGGGTGAAGCAAAAGGATCACCTGAGCCCTTAGCACCTGAGGTCGAGGCTGTGGTGGCTGTGAGTGTGCTACTGCACTCCAGCCTGGGTGACCGTGAGGCTCTGACTCAAAAAAAGAAAAGAACAGAAGGGGAAGGACAGTAGATTTGAACGAAGATTTGGAAGACCCAAAGAAAGTGTGTGAGTGGTGACTGACGAAACTGGGCAGAGAAAGACGAGGCTGTGCCAAGGAAGGGGACATCGTCCCTTTAGAGCATCAGAGAGGTTGTGGACTCAGAAACAAGGCATAGTGGAGGGTGGGAGTCAGATGCGGGCTGTCAGGGGATACTTATTGCAAGTCTGGCTGGAGCAGTCAGCCTCTTCATTCTTGAGCACAGAAGGATTAGTAGCCAGGTTACCTGTCCTTCAGGCAAAAAGTCAGGATTCGTTGTCAAGTGAAGTGAACCATCTGTAATCAACAAGACAGCTAATGCAGAGTTGGTATTCCAGAAAAAAAGTCTTCTACATTCTGACCTTTAGGGATTCCCACACTTCATTGCCATCTTTTTGCTTGTTCACTCTACAGCAACTGGATAAAGCAA
>CAUYQG010079007.1:0-18365 GCA_963574415.1 Tarsius wallacei | reverse complement strand
TTTTTTTTTTTTTTTGATTTATTGTAGGTTTGAGGTCTCGCCAGGTTGCCCAGGTGGGTCTCGAACCCGTGGGCTCAGGCAATTCACTCACCTCGGCCTCCCAAAGCGCGGGATTACAGGCTGAGCCACGGAGCCCTGCCTATGAATACTTTTTACTTAGACAATTGCAATAGCTCTCCACACCCTCAAGTTAGTGTCACAGCTTTGTTCTCTTTTCCCAATAGATCCATGCACAGCCATGTATGCCATTCTTTTATTTAATATTTCATGGCCCTCTTCTTGCATTGCCTACAGAATCAAAGCTAAACTCCTGTATTTAAGGCTGCTATTCAAGTTTCTCATAATTTTGACCCAATCTACTGTTCCATTCCCTTTCCTATTTAACTCATTTTTAACTTCATTTGTTTTCTCAGACTATTTCAACACCTGGAGGAGTTCATGTCTAATTGAAAGCTCAGTTTCTAGAAGAATTCAGGTGGATAGAAAACACTCATTATGTGTGTGATGAATGAATGAGTGAATGTTTCTGTGTTCCTCTTGCATCCCAGTGCCAGTCTGCCTCTTGTCCTAATTTTATCATGGCTTCAGTCTGACTCAGGGCAATTTTCTCTCCAGCTCAGTAGTTTTCTGGTTTCATTTCTTCTGCTTGATTTTATTGCTTGGTGGCTGCTGCCACTCAACAGTTTTTACTCATTTTATGATGATATAAGACCCTGAGTTCTCAACTGATTGTGTGTCTAGGCTCTTGAGCAAGTCCAAGCGATGCTTTTGAGGAAAGGCTTGGCCCTTCTTGGCCCCAATTCTGTATGAAGATAAAGTTGCTTTTATTAAGAAGGGGAGAAGGGACACATAAACAATTATGTCATAATGAGTTTCTAAAGAGTATAAAATCTCTTTTGAATTGATAGCACAAAAGGCCTGCATTCTAGGGATCACTAAAGATCTCAAGTTTGAATTTTTTGCCAAGTAGCTATTGGAAAATAGAATAAACCTAGCTGATGACACTGTCCATTAAGATAATCTACTTCCCTATATTATAATTCCAGTGTCAACCAACAAGCCACTGATTATAATGTAGATATTCATGTCCCAAGAATTTTTCCTGAGGATTAAATTTCTCATTGAATATTACTAGCTTAGCTTCCTGATTATGAAGTTAAAAAAAATTATGTCACATTATACTATTGAGTCTGCTTCCTGACAGATTCATACTTGGACCAATGTAGATATTATTTGAAAACCTCCAGAAAAGTTTGTAATACTGGCTCCATTTGACAAATAAAATCAATCTTCTATGCAAAAGACAAGGGCCACAAAAAAAAAGAGAAGGAAATCCCAAAGAGGCAAATCATTCACCTCTTGTGACTCGACCTTCAGCATTTGGCATCTGTGCGGGCACTATAGGAGTCTGCAAGGTCTCCATCTCTGCCATTGCCTCCAGACCTACAAAACTTCCTCCAGGTTCCACCTCACAGTGATCTGCAAAGAAAGTCACTGGTACCAGAGAAGGCTTTGTGTGGCCAGACAAAAAAGACCTGTTCATGTGAATTTCCTTCCTCTTTGAAAAGAACTGACTAACAAGGCTTCCATGAGCATCCAGTGTTTTCCTTGGGGGTGAGAAGTGAGAAAAATCAAATTCACTTTTTGAACCACCTCCATAAATGTGCTCCTCTCTTTTGTCTGGGACAGCACAACTGAAAATGGGTTACTGAAGCAGTTGAGTACTATATGTCTGTTATTCTGTTTAAAAAATCAAACCTCTAGTCTAGTTTCTATTAAGGCTTGTTACAAGAAATGTCTTCACATTTCTGGTAAAACATCTGGCAAAGAGCCACTTATCCATTATGCCTTTTTAGATGTACCTTGTATTAAAAGCTTTGTGATAATTCCTCCCAGAACACAGAATTAGGAGGATAGTTGTCTCTCTTGAAAATATGGCCTGCTTCTTTGCATCAGGTCAGAGGAGTTGGAGAATCTCCTGGGTTTCTCTTTTTGCCACTGCTGCCCAGAATCTCAGGATAACCTCCTCTGCTCGAATACAGTAATATCCCTTACCTACAGTTCCCTGGCACTCCCTAATTGCCACCCCTGCACAGCATCATCCCTGAATATTTTCATTATTTTATCTTGCCCTTGATGCTAGCTTACCTCAATCATTTTCAAAGTATATAAACATAAATAAAACTTTAAAAAACTAAAACAAGTGAAGCTATATCTAATGCCCTGGGGCCATGGTACACAATTGGGTGTTCCCTGGTTACTGGAAGTTTTCATGCAGAGGCTAGATGACCATCTGGCAGGAATTCAATATAAGCAATGGCTGAAATTACATCATAGTTTCAGGACAAAGGAGAGCCAAAGAAAATTCCAGATAATCAGTCAGGTGGGCTTGTTCCTTCATGCTGTGTTCCTTAGTGTTTTCATCTAGGACATCACATCATGTTCCAGGAAAACTAATTGTGGTAAATAATTTCATTCCTGTGGTGTCTTCCAGATGGGGCACCCAAAATCTTGGATGATTTTTGTAACCAGAATATTTCACTGTATTCTATTGCAAGTTGTTCATAAATTTGATTTATAAACCTTAAAATCCAATAAATGTCATAAACTCTTTTTCCAGACAAAGGAACGTATGCACATAAGCTGAAATGTGCAACTAATACTAAGGTATGCAATTACCCCCTGAAGCCTATCAGTGGATCCCCTAGGTTGATAACTTTAGTTCCAGACTCAGGGTCGTGTATGTCTATGGAATCGGGAAAGGAAGAGAAATAAAGAATTAGCAACTTTGGGTCAATTGCTTAAATACGAGCCAACTATCAAAAGTCGACTCCATCTTTTATACCTTGATATTAGACTAAAGTGACTCCTCAAAGCACTTAGGTCCACTAGTAAGAGTGATGGGATATGTGTATATAGATGCTAATAAGTAAATACTCACAAATGAATAATTCAGAGGAACCCATCTGATGGACTGAGCTAATATATTAAATGGGAGGAAGCACACGCCCTTACTTTTGTGAGCTGTGGAAATCATGCAAGTCATTGCCAATAACACACTCCTTAAAGTAAGTATGGAGATTAAAAGAATCCTAAGTAGGTGGTACCATGGTATTTTAGAAAGAAGACAAGGTTGGAAGCAGAGGTCATAAACGTGGTGCCTTTGAGGGCCAGGTAGGGCTAATAGGGGGAAACAATAGGCAGTGAGAAGGATGGTCATCCCTGGAGAATCGCCTTCTCAAATGTTCAACTGTTCAGCTTCATAAAAACAGTACTTGATCCATCTCCCAAGAGTGTCTACAGTTAATTTTTACTGTCTCTTGAGTAAGACAATTGCAGGTTGAACCCCAGATTTGTCCCTTATTAGTGGGTGACCTTGAGAGTGAACCAAATCATTTGAGCCAGGTTCAATTTCCCTTGTTGAAATAGTGGCTACAAAAATCTGTCTTTGATGAGTTGTCCTGAAATTTGCAACATCGCATATAAAATGCCTAGCACTAGACTTGGTGCATACTATAAAATGTAGCTACCACTGGAACAGGACCTAGTTCTGTATGCCTATTTTCCTGATAATGTATAAATAAATAAAAATTTATAAATAAAGTTTATGAGATACTTCTAAAGCTCTTTGAATAACTACAACATCCATTCAAGCTAAGTTAGCCTAACCTTCAGGAATTACCTACCCAATGATACTCAACCAGTTAAGAGCTGTGTTAGACACAGAGGAGTTCTACATGAGAAAAAAAAATTACTCTTACATGGTCTTGAGGAATCTGAAGGGTGAAGGTCTCTAAAAGGGGTCCCCTATCAGCACCGTAAGCAACTAATACATTGGCAGAGATTAATTAACTGGAAGGGGCAAGAACTGAGTGAGATGGAACGAAAGTGGGCAAAGTGCAGCAACTATTTAGTACCATCTGGCAACTTTTAGCATCACTGCTAAAGATGCTTCTCTCTGCTTTGACGACTGAAAGGCTCATGTATAACTCTTTTTCAGGGCAGGGATTAGGGTGAGGCAAGTGAGCCAGAAAACATCCTGGCAAGTATAGGGTCAAGTCTTACCTTTATTTAAATTTTTGATATTTTGCTCATCATGAATTTTTTGCATTAAGTTTTAATACATTTATTTAACATTTATTCAAATATTCCTCATCTTGATTACTGAATTTTTAGCATGGACCTCTTACATTTTTTTTTTTTACTCTAGTCCCAGCCCTCCTCTTTTCCTCTGAATTTTAAATTGCTGGCCCCATAGGAGTGATTTGTTCAGTGATTCACCAGAAGAACTTACAGGACTCAACAGCAAGTTACACTCATAGCTAAGATGTATTACAACAGCAACAACAACAAAAATACAGAGTAAAGGCAGCAGGAAAAAGATATGCATTGGTGGTATCCAGAAAGGTCCAGCACAGACTTCTGATGTACTTCCTTGTCAGAGGACACATAGGAGTGCTCTCTCGAGCAATGAACTTCAGGTACATATGTGAATAGTGTACACTCCTTTATGCTCAGAGACCAAGGTCTTTCTGGGGATGGGTGGTAGTTGTCACATAGACATATCTTACTATGCAACCATTGCTACAGAACCAGTCATGGCAATGGAAACTCAGGACCCCAACAATAAAATGAAATACACATCATCAATAGTGATGTGATGCAAAGCAACTTGACACAACATCATGCATGGTCCATCACTTCAGGTATATATAATGAAGTCATCAATCACTAACACAAAGAACACTTGGAGGGCCACATTTCTGTGGGGTTGGGGTATACACAAGGAGAAAGCAACTAGACCTGCTGTACTATTTTGTCACAAAGAGTCAAGTGGATAATCAAAATATCACCTTTGTTATAAGTAGTCATGATTCTAAATTGTGCTAATTGAAGAACGTGGCTGGGACTTATGTCAACAGACCTCCTACTATTCCCTTGGAAGCCTAGGCCTTGAGGGGACCCGCCTGTAGGAGAATCTGGGGCTGCAGAAAAGAAACCTACTTACCTGGGTAAAAGAGATATTGCTGCTTCACGCAACTATCAAATCCCAAAAGTGAAGGCAGAGAGCGAGGAACTTCCACATCTGTAGAAGACAATCCTTGAGCCAACATCCCATGTGCTGTCCAGAAGAACAGTGGGAGGAGAGCATGTTTATCCCTTGAGCAGAACATGCCCCCAAAAGAAAGAGAACAGGCATGAGCTCATTTCTTGGTGTAGGCTTAATGGATAAGCTCACCTCTAAAGGAAAGGATAGCGGAAACAGGCATATTTTTCCCAATATGGGCATTTGAGTAGATTTTCCAATGGAAATATTAGAACATGAGTATATGCCATCGAAAGGAATGGCCCTCAAAACCTCGTTTATGCCTGAGCACAAAGTTCCACCCTACATTTCTAGTAATGGGCAGAAATGATATCTCCTCTGGTCAGAGTTCAAAAATCACTTTTCCTAGTCTCAGTGTGGCTTAAGATGAATTCCCACAACATTAGGCTCACGCCCCTTTTGCCCTTCCTCCAAAAGTCACATTGTACTGAGTACCCAGTGTCCAGGAAGCTCCACATATCTCAACAACTTCAGTTGATGGCACAAAATAAAAGTTGGCAAAATACAGCCCGAGGGTCAAATCTGCCCTTCCACCTGTTTTTGTAAAACTTTTCCTGGAACACAACCATGCCCCTTTGTCTCTGAATGGTTTGGCTTGTGGTTACTTTTGTGCCACAGCAGCAAATTTGAGTAGTTGCAAATTTTAAAATTGTATTCTCTCACCCTTTATAAAAGATAGTTTATTGACCCCAACTCAGAAGAAGAAAAAGTGCCCTTGTCATTATTTATGTCAATCCATGCTCAAAAAAAAAAAAATCAGATATTTACACAGTTTCTAAATCAGTTACAAGAAAGTGAAAATAAATTTATATTTGACTGATGTCTCACGATTAGAACAAGTTGAGAAGGCCATTATAGACAAGAAAAACAAATTAACAGATTGCTTTTGTAAGCTCTTTTCACAAATTCAAGCGCATGTAAATTCAAGCTGCCTGCTTGATTTTGATTTAGCTCCTTCAAAAACCTTAACTGAACTCTTGCAATTGCAAAGCTTGCCTTGGGTGTTGTGAAAGTCAAAAGGGAAGTGTCCAAATACCTGCAACACATTGCAGATGGTTTGGGGGAAGAGATGGGTGGGGCGGAGTCAGAGAAATGGACACAGATAAGATCAAACAGTAATTAACGTTATCCATTTCTCCACACAAGGTGGTAGTGCTTTTAAAACTTCTTTTATCAGACGTATATTTTCCATCTTATTGGTACCTTATTTAATGCCTTAGTAAGACCATCTTTTAAAAGGAAAAGAATGTAATATCAATATAAATTTTTAAATTGTATTGTGCATACAAATATTCCTACAGCCAACACCAAAAATGTGTCTTGCGCTAATTGGTTGTTTTAGGCATTTTGTTGTTGTTGCTGTTGCTGTTGCTTCAGGGTTTGTTGTTGTTGTTTTTAACTAAATACAGACGTCTGGAAAACTGATGAGCTCGCATACTGCTAGTCCAAATATAACTTCAGTATTCACTCAAGCAAAATTGCATATCCACTGGTCAAGGCATTTTATTATAATTAATATATGTGTGTATTATTAGCCAGACTCTGAAGTCTAATTTATACTCTCAGAAGTCTGTTTGGAAGGAGGGGACCAACATCTCCAGCCTCTTTGCAGTTTAACAGTAACAGTAATAGAATTCTTGTAGGTGCTTGAAGGTCATTGGCATTAAAAAGAAGGAGGAGGAAGAGGAAGGAAGGAAGGAAAGAAGGAAAAAAGAAAGAAAGGGAGAGAAACCTACCTCTGGTTGAAACTAAGTAATGGGCTAATGACAGGGCAGGGAAGGTTCACTTTATCATTTTATTTTTGTATATGTTTGAAAACATACACAATAAACTATTTTTAACTGGTTATTGGGCCTAGATAATTCTGTTATGCATGGACAGTCACTCCCTACCCCGTTGGTCTCAGCAAGTGAGAGCTTATCATTTTCATTAGCAGTCATTACTAGGGTGGCAGCCACGCATGAGAAATGAAGGCATTGAGAGAGAGAAGTGAACTTGCTTCCTAGTGCTTCAGAGAGGAGCTTGCCTTTGAAAGGCATGGTCCAGCATCTGATTAAAATAAGGAAATACTTCGGGCAGAAATTATGTGCTAGTTGCCTTGCATATGTAACTTTTCAAAAGAAAGCTACTTGTGCAATAAACTCTTAAGAGTAAACTGTTCCTCATTCACTAGCTCCTTTTATTAAGCCCCTATATGCAAAGCCCAAGCCTAGATAGGGAGACACAAACGCAACATTTGTCTTTGGCAAACTTGGCAATGAAAGCACAAGACACATAATACCTAGTTCCTGACTAGCTAATACCTAGTCTAGTACTACCTAGCTAATACCTAGTCTAGTACTACCTAGAGTCTTGGACTCTTACTTCAATAACCAGAAATCAGATTAGGCCCTCAACTCAGGCCTAAAACCATCCTAGCATACCTGCATAAGGTTCTAAGCTACATACTAAAAATATGGAGGAAAAACTAAGGTCCAGTCTCTATCCTTGGTCTAATGGGGAAGACAGATAACAAAAATCAGTCATTTGACAGTGGAATGCACAGAGTACAATGGCATCACAGAGAAAAGGTTCAGGGAAGGTCTCATGAGTTAAAGTTAAATTATTTTGAAGAATGGTTCAGATCAGCAAGTCAGAAAAGATGAGAAGAAGCAGTGTCATAAAATAGCATGAGTAGTGTCAGGAATTATTTGAATAATAATACAAATAGTAGCTGGGCTCAGTGGCTCAGCCTGTAATCCCGCGCCTTTGGGAGGCTGAGGTGAGTGGATTGCCTGAGCCCACGGGTTTGAGACCCGCCTGGGCAAGCGAGACCTCATCTCTACAATAAATCAAAAAATTAGCTGGGCGTGGTAGCACACGCCTATAGTTCCAGCTACTCGGAAGGCTGAGGCGGAAGGATCGCCGGAGCCCAGCAGGTCGAGGCTGCAGTGGCCGGAAGCGGCCACTGCACTCGTCTGGGCGACAGAGTGAGACTCCAACTCAAAAAAAATAAAAAAAAAATAATACAATAGTATAAAATTATCACTAGCAGGTTTTTTTTTTTTTTAAACTGCCTCTGGTTGAATGTAGGTGATGGGTAAATGGTGGGGGGTGGAGTTCACATTATTATTATTTTTTAATTGCAGATGAGCTCCACCAGGGAATTCTGTCTATTTTGTTCAAATTAAGTCAGGCTCCTAGCAAGCACTTATTAAGTATTTGTTAAATGAATAATGAATCCAACTCTAAAGTGTTACTGGAGTTCAGAGTTTATGCCAGGGAGTGACAGGGAGGTAGACAGAACAAAGTCAAGGAGATCTGGTAAGAATCTTGGATTTCATGGTGGTGAGAAAACACTGAAGAGACTTGCAAAGAAGGATAGCATGACTGGATGTGTGGTTTTGAGCTTTAGGTACAAGAAGGAAGGAATCTAAGGGGTACAGGACTGGGACAGAAGGAGAGACAAGTTATGTGGTTGTTGCTAAAGTCCAAGTGAAAGCTGGTCAAGGTAAAATATATGGAATTTATGGAATTAGGTAGCAAATTTAATGTTACCTAAAGCCACTAGAATGGTTAACATGAAAGACTGGCAATACCAAGTGTTGTCAAGAATATGATGCAACCAGAACATTCATTCTCTGCTGACAGAGCATACATTAAAAAGATATGAAATATAACTTCAAAAACTATTGTATAGTTTCTACTAAAGCTGAACCCTACAATCCCACTCTTAGGTATAAACAGAAATGAGTGTGTGTGTGTCCCTTTAGATGTCCCCACAAAGATATAGACAAGAATATTCCTAGCAGCACTATTTACCATAGCTAAAATGAATAAATTATGCCATATTCATGCAAAAGAATACTAAAAAAAAAAGTAGGAAGTGAATGTAAGCTGGGCTCGGTGGCTCAGCCTGTAATCCCGCGCCTTGGGAGGCTGAGGTGAGTGGATTGCCTGAGCCCGCAGGTTCGAGACCCGCCTGGGCAACTTGGTGAGACCTCATCTCTACAACAAATCAAAAAATTAGCTGGGCGTGGTAGCCCGCACCTGTAGTTCCGGCTACTTGGAAGGCTGAGGCAGAAGGATCGCCGGAGCCCAGCAGGTTGAGGCTGCAGTGGCCAGGAGCGGCCACTGCACTCCAGACTGGGCGACGGAGTGAGACTCCAACTCAAAAAAAAAAAAAAAAAAGAAGTGAATGTAATGTCACTATACTGATAAATCTTATAAGCATCATGCTGAGTGAAAGATGCCAGACACAAAAGAATACATATTGTAGAAATTCATTTATAAAAGCTCAAAACCAGGGAAAACTAATTTATCATGAAGAATAGTGGCAGACTTTGGGCATAGGGCAATGACAGAAGAGGAGGTGTCTAGGTCCTGGTAATGTTCTATATCTTGCTATAGGTATGGTTACACAATGTGCTTGTTTTGTAATAATTCTCCACACTGAATACTTACACTTTAGGCAATTTTCTGAATGTATATGAATTTTTAAAATGTGGCTTCTGTTTCCTGGCTCAGGTGAAAGTGCCCTGTGCTAGGTTCAGTGTATCTAGAAGGAGGAGGAATCGGACTCCACAGTGATCAAGGCCCTTAATGCATTTGTGGTTCTGGCTGCTCTTGGTGGCTGTGCAAGTGTCATAGTACAGTCATGTCATAAGCCCATGGTCATGGGAATCCCCCTCCCTGGAAATCCCCCCTCAGGGATATGCCCTCCTATTTCTTACATTTCTGGAGCCTGGACCATCCCTCCTTGAAGGGCCGTTTCCTCCAAGAAGAAAAACCCATCTTTAGGAACCCCCATGCTCTTTTTGACTCCACACTGCCCTTTGGCAGTGGGGGAAGGGCTAAGATAAGAAGGCATATTCAGATCTGCTAAGGTTATTGCCATAAGAATGATTTTAAAAAATATCTCCCTGTAGACCACTGAGGGTCCAGAAGGCTGACTGGAATGACATGGTAGTGGTCATGGGGAACAGACACATCTCGGGAGCTTCTCACCCCTTCCTTGTCAGTGCCTTTCTGCCACTCAGATGGTCTTACATGTATCTTTACTTGAGTCAAGCTACTCCTGAAGCAGAGGAACAAAGGATAGAGACATGGAAGGAATATTGGACAGAAGCCACAAGAGAAAGATAAGGGAGACTCCCTGCTCCCACACAGTGACGCCCACCCTTCCAGTTCTCATGTGAAAAACACACTAAGACTGATGTGGAACCCACAACTTTTCTCACCCTGCACTCTGCCCCAACAATGGTTAGAGACAAGGAACAAAGTTCCTTTAAGACCAGATTGAACTGTTGAGGAAGTCCTAATGCTTTCAAGCAAAAGGGGTTTAGAAAGCATGCCCCTCTCCCCCAGCCTCCAGACTTATTGTGGAGCGTTTAAGACTTCTTTTGCCTCACCTTGATTCCTAGCCTACTGGCAATGGGTTCCCCACTCTGACCACTTAGCTTAGTGTAGCATCCTTTCCCTGCTTCCTGTCAAGTCTGGTCATTCAGGCAGCCAAACCCTGACTTTGTTCCCACCAGTTCTTGTCTTGGTACCAGCTCTTGCCTCAGATTTCCTAGAGGATTATGAAGCTCCCATCACGTCCCAGGGCCACCATACAGCTGTCACCTTACTCTTAGGAAAGAGAAATTTTTGCAGGTTCTTTCTGACACCTTCCTCCTCCCCTGGCCAAGGCCAAAAGACTATGTATAGGGGAGACGGTTACAAACCAGGCAACTCAGACAAATCATGAAATTCTGCACCCACACTTAGGTAACCCTATTCTCAAGACTCAAAAGAACAATTTGCTGTTATAGAAGTGGATCCGTGAGCAAGCGGGTAAGTGAAATGGGATCAAGATGGAGTCAAGTCTGGGGTTTGCTTTGAAGGAACAGATAGAATGACAGAATGTTGTTGCCTTGAGAAGCAGAATCATTAGATGTCAGGATGGTTTCTCCCTGAGCAATGAAGTTATTTCTAGACTTTTCTAACCCCTGCCCCAAAGTCCTATCACCATTCCTGGTGGCTGAACCCACACTTGCCGGAAACTCAAATCTTCACCCAATCCCAGCCTCACACTCTTCCTTCTCTTCAAACACCAAACACATTTAGTACTAGCACTAAAATGATAATGAATCTCAAGGGGTTTTGACTTCCATATATCATCAAGCAGAAGATGTTCATGAAAGAGGCATCATTATTTCATATATTACCATAAAGTGTTCCAAGTAAAATACAATGTATCATCCACTATGAAATGCATTCTGATTCAGAGCTGTGAACATTTGAAAATGTGTTTCTTAGAATCAACTAATTATAATACTATCACCTGGGCAGAAATTAGGGAATAGGAACTCACAAGCCATTTGATTTCAGAAGATCATCCATAGGAATTCACAAGCCCTCAATATCAATGCATACAAGCTCTTAGAAATTTTCAATGATTAGGCTGGGTGCAGTTGCTCACACCTGTAATCCCAGCACTTTGGGAGGTGGAGGCAAGAGGACTGTCTGAACCCAAGGATTCAAGACCAGCCTGGACAACTTGGCAAGACTTCTTCCTACAATAAGTCAAAAAATTAGCTGGATGTACTGGCGCACACCTGTAGCTCCAGCTACTTGAAAGGTTGAGGTGGGAAGATTGCCTGAGCCCAATAGGTCAAGGCTGCAGTGGACGTGAGCATACCACTGCACTCCAGCCTGAGCAACAGAGATTCTGACTCAAAAAAAATAAATTTCAATGATTGAGTTTCTTAATTTCCAACACTATTATATGCTTTAGATTAGAGGAATATTATGAAGAATTATAGAGATCTGGGAAAATATTAGCATAAACAATTTTAGAAGGCCACCGAATGTTAAAATGTTATAAATTTAATATGTTTAATGTCCATTTATATTTAAAGTGTCTTGCAGATGATAGAAATAAGGAGAATTAACAGTGCAATCAGGAACAAAACTCCTCAAAACCTCAACACCTTTGTAGTACTTGGACCAATAATTATTTCAACTTTGTGTATTTGTGAACAGATTTTTGAATTTTGTGGAGCTGATGCTGAAAAACTAGAAATGAAGATTAAAGAACTGATGTAACCTGATCTCCAAGACAAAATACACTTGTGGCATTTCAAAAGGCAACAGCAAATGTGTTTGTCTTTTTATTTCCAGCAAGAATGTTGTTCTATTAATCTCTCTCCTAAAGCTATACTGGTTGATTACTATACTGCAAGCCCACTTCAAAATTGCTTAAAACTGGGGCAAGATCAGAGATGGTGTCATTTCCATTTTCCAACCTGGCCTTTCCACTTGCTCTGAGCACATTCTTTGAGCAATGTTTTGCTGACCTTCACAACAGAAGCCTGGCACAGCTAAGTAATAGCACATCATCAAGGTTTTCCAGAGACTGCCAAAGGTGCAATTATTCACAGCGATCAACAAATAAATGCCTTGTTGCCCTGCTGCATGTCAAGCATATGAAAACTTCCCGTCATTTAGCCATTGTTTGTGGTACAAAATTCTTCTCCAGTGCATCATCCTAAATAATATTCTCATCTTATATTTGAACTGTGTCATTTTTCTCTCCCCTGCTGCCTTTCTAAAATTATCCTATAAATAAACACACACACACACACACACACACACACACACACGTAACATCCTTTTACTGCTTGTATTTCTTTTTTAAAAACTGAGATAACTCAGTGAAGACAAGAATGTTATTTAACCACAAAATATTTTACCTAGCTCTCTCATCTCCAATGAACACACCTTTAACATGCTAAGAAAATTCTGGCTTATTGTTCACATTTATTCACCTAGAACTACTCATTTAATCTAAATTTAAAATCTTCCTCCACCCTAATTTCTATAGGGCAGTTAATCCTGGCAGAAGTGGGGGGCAGGTTAAGAACAAGGTGAGACGTTCCCCACTTTCAGTTTCAGTACCGTCTCACCCAGCTTTTCTTCCTCTTCTCTCACTCTCAACTATCACCACCCAGCACACATTTTATGTCTTATTTCCCTGGAGCCTTTCTTGTTCTCATCTAATTCTCTCATTATTCATTCATCCAATGGTCACTGAAGCTGGGTGGTTTTATGCCAGCACTAGGTCCATCCTAATGATGCATAGAGCAGGAATACTATCCTTGAGCAGGGGAGACAGCCATGTGCAAACAAAGCTAAAGGACTTACAGTAAGAGATGCTCTGATCAATATTTATGCAAAGGCAAAGTCACGTGAAAAAAAAAAGGTGAGAGAGTGATTGGTTCACCTGGAGGTTGGGCAGGAGCTAGGACACGGGTGTCAGTGGTTTCTAGGAAGAACTGACATTTGGGTTGTACTTGAAAGAAGGAGTCTGTTAGATACACAAAGGGGGAAAAATGTTGATAACACAACACAGGCAAAGCACAGTGTTATGAAAATGGGGGAGAGCATAGTAGAGTCTGCAGTGACTGGAATTGGGGGAAATGGAAAGAAGTAGCTAATCTCATTAAGCTCTCCTCAAAAAGACTTAAAACTTTTTCATTCAGAGGCATTTGTTTTCATAGGAGCAAAGGTTAGCATACTAACACTCAATTTTAAAGAAGAAGCTTGATGGGGGTTCAAGAGGCCTGAGTTCTTGTCCAAATCCATCAGCAGCTATGTTGTTTGAGGTATGTTGATCTCTTCAAGCTTAACTTTTTAGCACTTAGGTGAAGAAGCTGGGGTTAGTGCTCTAAAAGGCCCATTCATGCATACATCTCCAATGTGGACCAACCTGTGCTACCATTTTAGAGGAGTGATGCTAAAGTTCAGAGAGAGAGCTGTCTGTGTTACTTCCCCACAGCTGTGGGGCTCCTGCTGGGCCCATATTTCAGAGGAACACAGCTCCCTCCCAGGTCTGTTGTGAGACCCAGGATGTGGACTGTACAAAAAGCTCAACCCAGGATTCAGATCCCACTCCTGAGAGAGGCACTGTTGTGTGGACTAGTTGTCTAGCTGTTCTTGTCAGATCATTGCTCACCTGAACCTGAAATAGGACCTGCCTGACACTTTAAAGAGAAAAAAAAAAATGTTTTGCTAGGACATTAGCAAACATCCAGTGGTAGGCTAAACTTGTTTAGAAATTGTGATCCAATAGCAAGAACCTGGAAGCAACCATGCAGTCCATCAAAAGAGGACTGGATTTTAAAAAAAATGTGGGTGAAAGCTTCTTAAGTGTCAAAGATTGATATCTTAGTGAGATAGCAGAACACCCATGTTATCTTACAAATTAACCTATATAGCTAAGACCACTCAACTTTGCACTCCTGTCACATGGAGAATTCAAGAGTCCAAAGAGCCACACCATATATTTATCAACCTGTGCCTGACACAACCCGATGATACTGACCAAAAACTGTTATTAAACCCAAGTAGTGCCTTTGCCCCTCACAGATGAACTGACTTGACTCATTCTTATGGAAGCAATCATGAGGCCCTTATAAAGAATATTTAAATTTTACCTTAAAAGCCAATATTAGTGTGCAAACATATTTATGGTTGTTCAAATAATTTAATGATAATTGAATCTTGGATTCAAAAAGTGAAAGAAACACTAATGTTTATGCTTCCAAAATCATGTAGCATTATGGCTACAAGCAAGGAAGATGCTAAATCCAGGTTCATGTAGTATTTTTGATTATGCCATTTTCCCCAGCATCTTGAATCTACTGATGAGTCCATTGAAAACATTCTACTTTTTTTGTTATTTAGTTTTTATGTCTCTACAGTCCAACTAAACGTGGAAAGGAATAAGAAAAATATGAAATCCAAAGAACTGCAGTGGGAGCACAAAGATTATAAAATGTTGTGAGCAAATGGAAATGAGCTGGTAGTTAAGATAAAACAAGTCAAATTTATTGAAGTTGTCCATAGTCAGCAATGGTGATCTTCTTGCTGGTCTTGCCATTCTTGGACCCAAATCCCTCCATGGCTTGCACAATATTCATGTCCTTTTTCACATTGCCAAAGACCACATGATTGCCATCCAACTGTTCAGTTTTAGTAGTGCAGATGAAAAATAGGGAACTGTCTGTGTTGGATCCAGCGTTTGCCATGGACAAGATGCCAGAACCTGTATGCTTCAGGATGAAGTTCTCATCATCATATTTCTCCCTGTAGATGGACTTGCTGCCAGTGCCATTATAGCATGTGAAGTCACCACCATGGTATATAAACCCTGGAATAATTCTGTGAAAGCAGGAACTCTTATAACCAAATTCTTTCTCTCCAGTGCTCAGAGCACAAAAGTTTTTTACTGTCTTTGGAACTTTGTCTGCGAGTAGCTCAAAGGAGACACAGCACAAGTACTCACCGTTCACAGCCATGTCAAAGAATATGGTGGGGTTGATGATGGCTGATGAAAGAGAGCTTAAGGCCCCAGCGTCTGAAAAACCCATTCTATATTTTTGTAACTCTATTTTCTATTTTAACATTTTAAAAATTTCTTCTAATAATTTACATTTTTTTGGCTAACATCACCCATTTTACTTTTTATAGTGTATTTTTATTAGAACTGTTAACATATTAATCATAACTATTTTTAATTACTTGTCTGATAATTCCAACATGTGTCATAGCTGAGTTTGGTTCTGATGATTACTTTGTCTTTTTAGATGATTATCTTTCTTGTCTTTTAGTATGTCTCTTAATTTTTTGTCAAAATGTTGACATTTAATTTATAACCAATACTGAGTTAGATAAGCCTTTAGTATGAGGATTTATGTTACTCTGGCTAGGAGTTGGGTGGTGTTTAATGTTTGTTATAGCTCTAAGTACCAAAGGCTTCAAGTTCTTCCTTGTTTTTGCCACCTCTCTTGACATTGGGTCTTCTCTTTATTTTGCTTCTCATAGAGTAGCTCGTTTAATTGTACTCCATTGTACTGATGGCTTATTGGTGTGGTTTTAGTGTAAGATATAGGGAAAGTATTTGATAATCCTCTAAGTGAGTCTCAAATATTTAGTGGAACTCTGTTCTGGTGATGTGACTTTCAAAAGTGTTTCTCTTTCCCACACTCCCTTCTCTGGCTGCAGTATAAAAAGTCCATTTTATTGAAGCATTTCCTAGTTGATTTTTTTCTTAGGTAATATAGAAAGGCTGAAAGGGCCTGGAGGGAAGTAGAAATCCTTTCCCCTAGGTGAAATAAGTTTCCCCACTAAAACTGGAGGTTTCTCTAAGACAAGAATTTCTCACTCTCGTGTTAGTCTACACTCAGCCTCTTGAAATTCATTAAAATTAACATTTAAGTGTTTCTACCAGTTGATGACTCTAATGGTTTTTGCCCTAGAAAACATAACTTTGTTGCTGTAGCTCTATAACCACAAATTTCCCAAAATGTAATGACCAAAAAATATTCTGCCGTAACCAAACTAATGAAAGAGAATCAATGCTTTTCCAATAAGTTCTGTATGTTTATAATAGATATATTTACTACTTTTCATTTATTTTAGTTATCAAAAAGAATTTAAGTGGAAGCAATACAGATAACTTAAACTTTAACATTTAGAAGGCAACAAATTTTCTAGAAAGAGAACTTAAACAATTCATTAGTGTAATAGATACTAACATTTTCTTGGTCTATTTCTGATTAGAAATTAAATAAACCAGGTTCAGTGCCTGTAATCCCGCGCCTTTGGGAGGCTGAGGTGAGTGGATTGCCTGAGCCCACGGGTTCGAGACCCGCCTGGGCAACTTGGCAAGACATCATCTCTACAATTAATAAAAAAATCAAGCCGGGATCAGTGGCTCAGCCTGTAATCCTGCGCCTTGGGAGGCTGAGGTGAGTGGATCGCCTGAGCCCGCGGGTTCGAGACCCGCCTGGGCAGGCGAAACCTCATCTCTACAATAAATCAAAAAATCAGCCGGGCGTGGTAGCGCGCGCCTGTAGTTCCAGCTACTTGGAAGGCTGAGGTGGAAGGATCGCCGGAGCCCAGCAAGTCAAGGCTGCGGTGGCCGGAAGCGGCCACTGCACTCCAGTCTGGGCGACGGAGTGAGACGCCAACTCAAAAAAAAAAAAAAAAAAGAAAAAGTACCTCTTGTCAGTCCACAAGATGTGCTCAATGACCTGTTGTGGTATTGTTAGTGCCCTAAGAAAATAATAAATGTGATCAGTCAAGTAAAAAAAAAATTAAAAATCTACATCTGTGAAGGAGCTCAGATTAATTGAATAAATTCTCAACTACCCAAATGGAGACACCTTTCCCGAATATATGTCTCTTTGTAGAGTGTCTGTTAACTGTGCTTGCCTGTGAAAGAACAGCTCATTAGAATGGTTTCTTACCTCTTATCTCACTCTTATATGAGAAATGTACAGACATTGAAAATAACTGTGTGAAAATTTTAATATGGTCATGGAATCTAGTCATGTACATTTTTGTTGTTTTCTAATTATTAATAACATGAGAAATAAAATAATTATTATTTTATTTAATTAAGTTGTGTCATTTTTTCAAATCATTATTTCATATAAGATTAAAAATCAGACAAATAGACAAGAACAAAAAAGCCCTTTACGATGCATGAAGTAAATGAGGTTTCAAAGTTGATTTGTATAAAATTGCAGCACTTTCTTGTGGATACCCTACAGGGATGAAAAAATAAAATGCAAGGTGTTGTAAAAATGGATTGATGATTGCTTTAGCTAGGATTTCCAATACTATGTTGAACAGGAGGGGTGAGAGTGAGCAGCCTTATCGTGCTCTGGTTTTCAGGGGAAATGCTTCCAATTTCTGTCCATTTAGTTGTTGACTGTGGGTTTATCATAGATGGCTCTTACTATTTTGAGGTATATTCCCTCTATACTTAAGTGGTCAAGGTTTTTATTAAGAATGGGTGCTGGATTTTGTCAAAAGCCTTTTCTTCATCTAATAACATAATCATGTGGTTCTTGTTTTTACATCTGTTGAAGTATTTAATTACATTTATGGTCTGGTGAATGTTGAACCAGCCCTGTATCCCAGGGATGAAGCTTACTTATTTATAGTGGATAATTCTTCAGATGTGTTGTTGGATCCAATTTATTAGAACCTTGTTGAGAATTTTTGCATCTATGTTCACCAGGGATATTGGTCAGTAGTTTTCTTTCTTTGTTGGGTCTTTGCCTTGTTTGGGTATCAGTGTGATGTCAGCTTTATAGAATGATTTGGAAAGAATTCCATCTTCCACGATTGCCTGGTCTACTTCTAATAGGATTTGTAACAGCTCCTCCACCTGGTCCAGGGCTTTTTTTTATAGGCAGTTTTCTTATGATGGAGTCAATTTCCC
>CAUYQG010078997.1:0-47740 GCA_963574415.1 Tarsius wallacei | reverse complement strand
CAACTAAAAATATCTCCAGACATTGTCAAATATCCTCAGGGTGTTGAGAATTACTGCTGTGTGTAGTATCAAAACCAGGAATTTGACAGTGGTATGATATTATTACCTAGATTACAACCTTATTCAGATTTGACCTGTTTTCGAATTTTTTTTTTTTTGGTCGAGGTGGAGGGTTTTATTTATTATTGTCTGTATTTTTTTTTTTTGAGTTCGAGTCTCACTCTGTCGCCCAGACTGGAGTGCAGTGGCTGCTCCCGGCCCCCGCAGCCTCGACCTGCTGGGCTCTGGCGATCCTTCTGCCTCAGCCTTCCAAGTAGCTGGAACTAGAGGCGCACACTACCACGCCCGGCTAACTTTTTTATTTATTGTAGAGATGAGGTCTCACCAAGTTGCCCAGGCGGGTCTCGAACCTGCAGGCTCAGGCGATCCACTCACCTCAGCCTCCCAAGGCGCGGGATTACAGGCTGAGCCACCGAGCCCGGCAAGAAACTTTTTTAAAAAAATTTTTAAACTTTTGAGGATACATAAGAAACTAGGAGGGGAGCAAGTTAGGTAGGAACTAGACAGATGGGAGACAAGCATTTAAAAAAAAGACTATACTTGGCCAGGCTCGGTGGCTCAGCCTGTAAACCCAGCACTTTGGGAGGCCAAGGTGAGTGGATTGCCTGAGCCTGTGGGTTCAAGACCAGCTCAGGAAACTTGGTGAGACCTCTCTACAACAAATCTTTTTTTAATTTCTCTACAATAAATTTTTTAAAAATTAGCTAGGCATGGTAGCACATGCCTGTAGTTTCGGCTGCTTGGAAGGCTGAGGTGGAAAGATCGCCGGAGTCCAGCAGGTCAACGCTAGGGTGGCTGTGAGTGTGCCACTGCACTCCAGCCCGGGCGATGGAGTGAGATTCCAATTCAAAAAAAGTAAATAAATAAATAAATAAATAAAAATTGAAAAAGACTATACTTTTATATACTTATTGATTTGTGAAACATGTAAACAAATTACCTTTTCAAAAAAAAAATAAACTCAACAAGGGTACCTGCATCATAAACGTTTGTATACCTAACCCTGAATGGTACCCCACATTTTTTAAATTAAAACTTTAAAAATGTAAAGCCCTGATCTCCCTCAGGAACTTAAGACTACCTGCCCAACACCTCCACTGAGATGTCTAACAGGCGTATCCAAATGATGTCAGATAGGACCTATCCAAAACAGAACATCTGGATTTCCCACCGACCTGCTTCTCCCCCACTCTCCGCTAACTCAGTAAATACTGCCACCACCTACCTTGGTGCTCAAGTTCAAAATCTGATAATTATTCTTTATTCCTCTTTCTCCCAGTCCCATGAACTATAAGCAAGTTCTACTCTTTCTACCGTCATGCCGAGCCCTCGTGTGTCCACTTCTCATCATCTCTACTATTATCACCCCAGTCGTAGCCACTGCCATCTCTAACTACTGCCATAGCCAAGGAAGTGTGACTCAAAGTGAAACCCATAAACAAGAACCGTTGTTCTAGTACATGGAAACCAATGACTTTACTAACCACGATATTTAGCTCAGCCATCATATTCTTTCATAGCAAAACTTTCTTGATGAAAGAAGGAACGAATTGCTTTGTATTCTGGAGCAAGTCCTTTCTCTCTTTGCAGACCAGCACTTTGAGTAGCACTGTTGCTGATCTCACTGCTTCCACTCTTGCCCATTCATATATATACCCAAAAATTATGTATGAAATTGGCCAGGTGTAGTGGCTCACACCTGTAATCTCAGCCCTTTGGGAGGCTGAGGTGAGAGGGTTTCGTGAGCCCAAGAGTTGAAGACCAGCTTGGACAACATAGCAAGACCTCGTCTCTACAAAAAAATCAAAAGATTAGCTGGGTGCCGTGGCACACACTTGTAATCCCAGCAGGAGGATCACTTGAGTCCAGGAGTTGGAGGCTGCAATGAGCCATGATTGTGCCACTGCACTCTAGCCTGGGCAACAGAGTGAGACCCTGACTAAAAAAAAAGTCACATCATGTTGGCCCCCCAGCTTAAAACCCTTCAAATCCTTCTCATAGTAACTGGAATAAAATCTAAACCCCTTACCTACAACTCCAAGAACTTGCCTGACCTGACCCATCTCTTCTTCATTACACCCAGTCACACTGATCCTTTCTATTTGCAAACATGCCAAGTTATTTGCTCATTCTTGGGCCTTTGGAACCTCTGCCTGGAATTTTCACCCCCTATATCCTCTTGTGGCTTCTAGAGCATCATTATTTAGGTCTTGGCTCAAATGAATGGTGATACTATGAATGTTGTAAGGGATCTTATCCACCAAGCTTTTTATTTCTTTTTGCTTTTAGGAAAAATAGAACCAAATGTGTGGCTTGCTTTTTGCAACTGAACAGGATCTTGTACTATAGATGACTGTGTGTGAATTGTGTCCCCCCAAAATTCACATATCAAAGTCCTAATTCCCGGTACCTCAGAGTGTGAATGCATTCGGAGATAAAAATCTTTCAAGAGGTAATTAAGTAAAAATGAGGGGCCATGCATGGTGGCTCACACCTGTAATCCCATCACTTTGGGAGGCTAAGGCTGGAGGATCTCTTGAGCCCAAGAGTTCAAGTCCAGGCTACACAATATAGTGAGACCTCATCTCTACAAAAATTCAAAAAACCAGCCAGGCATGGTGTTGCACACCTATAGTCCCAGCTACTCAGGGAGGCTAAGGTGGAAGAATTGCCTGAACACAGGAGGTCGAGGCTGCAGTGAGCCGTGATCGTGCCACTGTACTCTAGCCTGGGCAACAGAGTGAGACTCTCACCTCAAAAAAATAAAATAAAATGAGGTCATTAAGGTAGACCCTACTCCAATGACGGGTATCCTTAAAAGAAGAGATTAGGGCACGGACAGTTCAGAAGACATAGCAAGAAGGTGGCCATCTATAAGCCAAGGAGGGAAGCTTCAGAATAAACTAACCCTACTGACATGTAGGTGTCAGCCTTCTGACCTCCAGATCTGGGAAAAAATAAATGTATGTTGTTCGAGCCACCCAGTTTGTGATATTTTGTTATGACAGCCCTAGCCAACGAATGCACTGGATATTATCCAACATCTCCTTGTTTTGAGTATCCTACCCTTGTTATCTTTTTTTTTTAATAATGGGAAGCCCCCCAAATAGAATAAGTTCAGAGAGGTTCCTCCTATCCTTATTATTTTCCCTCTGATATTTTATTTTTTAATTTATTTTTCTGAGGCCAGGCACAGTGGCTCACATCTGTAATCGAGCATTTTGGGAGGCCAAAGTGGGAAGATTGCTTGAACCCAGGAGTTCGAGACCAGCCCAGGTCAATAGCAAGGTCATCTCTACAAAAATCAAGAAATTAGCTGGATGTGGGGGCATGCACCTGTAGTCCCAGATACTTGGGAGGTTGAGGTAGAAAAATTGTCTGAGCCTAGGAGGTCAAGGCTGCGGTAACCATGAGCATGCCACTGCACTCCAGCCTGGATGACAGAGTGAGACCTCAACTCAAAAAAAAATTTCATTTTTATGATTATCAGACACATGCTTCAGAAGATTTGCGGATTCCAAAAAAGATTTGACATGACTACATAAACACACACATAAAAATGAAATGTGTCTGATAATTCTTTCTGGAAAGGGGGGATTAATATTAATTTGCCATCACTAGTTCTTAATGAGTCCTGCTGGGGCCTGATCAACAATGCTCCCTTTTCTAGGTGACTGTATGCCAAATGACTAATGATCTATTCAAGAAAGCTGCCAGCCGGGCTCGGTGGCTCAGCCTATAATCCCAGCGCTTTGGGAGGTCGAGGTGAGTGGATTGCCTGAGCCCGTAGGTTCGAGACCCACCTGGGCAACTTGGCAAGACCTGTTCTCTACAATAAATAAAAAATTAGCCAAGCGTGGTAGAGCGCGCCTGTAGTTCCAGCTACTTGGAAGGATGAGGCGGAAGGATCGCCGGAGCCCAGCAGGTCGAGGCTGCGGTGGCCAGGAGCAGCCACTGCACTCCAGTCTGGGTGACAGAGTGACTCCAACTCAGAAAAAATAAAAATAAAAACAGAACTGCCAAGGATCAACGTCAGGTTGGGAAATAAAAAACATTAGTCTGGAGTTTCATTAGTACCATGCACTTGAGGAGTGGCTTGAAATCTGGGCACTGCTTTTAACAAAATTGACCAAAGAAAATGACCAAACAACCAGGCTGTATTATTTAACGGGCACATCGTTAAGCACGTGGTTATTTTATTTAATTCTCGCCATAATCCTGTGAGGTAGATACTAATATCTCCATTTTAAAAATGAAAAACCGAGGCACTGACGCGGTTCAATAGCTTTTTCTTTCTTTTCTTTTCTCTTTTTTTTAAGCTTTGTTGTACACACAGGACTGTACTAGGCGCTTCTCTGGAGACTGAGAAGTCCAAGATCAAGGCACCAGCATATCTGGCTTCTGCTGAGAGCTCATTTCTCATGGAGCATGCCTTGAGACCGCTTCCTCGCATGATGAAAAGGGGCAGATAGGCTCCCTGGGCCTCTCTTATAAGGGCCCTAATCCCACTGATGAGCGCTCCACCTTCATGGCTTAACTGCCTTCTAAAGGCCCCACCTCTTTCTGTTTGTTTAATTTTTTATTTTAAAGATACAGGCTACAATTCAAGGTTAGGCATACAAATGTTCATCATGCAGGTCCCCTTGTTGATGAGGTGCCCCCCCCTCCCCCGGCAGATTCCCACTACTGCCAATCCCTCCTCCTCTCCCCAGGGGCTTTTTCAGGGTCACACAGGTAGTAAGCAACAGAACCTGAAAACCAGCAGTCTGACTCCAGAGTCCGTGTTCTAGGCGGCTGGACTGCACTACAGATGACAAACAGGGTGCATAGTCAATTCAGTTAAACACACATTTATTGAGCAGCTACCATGTGCCAAACATTTCCGAAGAGATACTGATGATACAGACATGAATAGGACATAACTCCGCCCTCAAAAAAGCTCTTGGTCCTGCTAGGCAAGACCAATGGCCATGCAAATAAGTAAATTACAATATAGCCTGACAGAATAATAAAGAACAAGTTCATGTTTTAGAACTACTACAGTGAGCCGGGCTCGGTGGCTCAGCCTGTAATCCCGCACTTTGGGAGGCTGAGGTGAGTGGATCGCCTGAGCCCGCGGGTTCGAGACCCGCCTGGGCAACTTGGCGAGCCCTCATCTCTACAATAAATCAAAAAATCAGCCGGGCGTGGTAGCGCACACCTTTAGTTCCAGCTACTCGGAAGGCTGAGGCGGAAGGATCGCTGGAGCCCAGTAGGTCGAGGCTGCGGTGGCCGGGAACGGCCACTGAACTCCAGTCTGGGCGACAGATTGAGACTCCAACTCAAACAAAAAAGAAAAAGAAAAAGAAAAAAAAAAAGAAGTACTACAGTGAAGGAAATGATTTCTTTAACCTAGGCGCAGTTTCCCAGGGAAGTTAGCCACTGATCTGAGTTTTGAGGCAAGAGTTGATGTTCGCCATGCAACTAAAATAGAGAAAGGGCTTCCAAGCAGAGAACCTGATACAGTGTTGTTGGCCTGTGGATCAATTAAATACTGTCTTCTGGTAATGATGGAGATAAAGTGAGAGGAAGGAGACAGGAAAAGAGACATATTGGCATTGTGCTTCCCCTGGGTGTCTTTCCCATTTTTTGTTTACCCGATTTTCATCATAACTTCTGTCTCATTTGCACAAATGGCATGCTTTACCCCACCTGGGGCTATAGCTAATTTCTTTCACTGGTTGATTGGATTCAACTCCAAGTTGGATTCAACCTCAGTCTGCTTATTGCCTGACTAAAATTCTGCAGTCCTGTTATATTTTCTTGTGTGGTTATTTAATTGACAGATATGAACAAGTAACTGCTATTCAGTAGACCGGGCAATCTTAGAGATATGCAACTGCCACTGTGCTAGCAGGAACCAGGGTGCATCTGGCTCCATTTGAGTAGGAAGTAACTAAACTGAGTATTGCAGGATGAACAGGTATTCCAAGCACAGATTACAGCAGGTATTAAGGTATAGAGGCATGAATCACAGCTTGTATGAGAAACAGGAAGAGTGTAAAATGCACCTGGGAAAATGGTGAGAGATGCAGCAGACCAGATAAGCAAATACCCAAAAAGAAGGGTTACGAGTTCTATATCAAGGAGTTTGGATTTTATCTGTTAAGAATTGGGAGTCACAAATAAGTTTTAAGAAGCAGAGTAACATGATTAGAGTTTCATTTTTCTTTTCTTTTTTTTTTTTTTGAGTTGGAGTCTCACTCCATAGCCCAGGCTGCAGTGCAGTGGCACGCTCATGACCACCGCAGCCTCAACGTGCTGGGCTCCTGCGGTCCTGCCTCAGCCTTCCAAGTAGCCGGAACTACAGGCACGTGCTACCATGCCCCACTAATTTTTTGATTTACTATAGAGATGAGGTCTCACCATGTTGTCCAAGTTGGTCTCAAACCTGAAGTCTCAGGCATTCCTCTCACCTCAGCCTCCCAAGTGCTGGGATTATAAGCATGAGCCACCACGCCCGGCCTTCAGGAAATCTTTCTGCCTCAGTCTTCCTAGTAGCTGGAACCACAGGTGTGTGCCACCATGCCTAGCTAATTTTTTGACTTATTGTAGAGATGAGGCCTTGCCAAGTTGCTCAGGCTGGTCTTGAACCCTTGGGCTCAGGCAATCCTTTTGCCTCTGCCTCCCAAAGTGCTGGGATTACAAGTGTGAGCCACCACACCCGGCTCCTTCCAGAGATATCTTATGTATATGTTGTTCCTTTATATCCTCCATATATATTTAAATCACAATATGCTGTTGTTTGCCCTTTTCTTTTTTTTTTTTGAGTTGGAGTCTCACTCTGTCGCCCAGACTGGAGTGCAGCGGCCGCTCCCGGCCAACACAGCCTCGACCTGCTGGGCTCCGGCGATCCTTCCGCCTCAGCCTCCCAAGTGGCTGGAACTACAGGCGTGTGCTACCATGCCCGGCTAATTTTTGATTTATTGTAGAGATGAGGGCTCGCCAAGTTGCCCAGGCGGGTCTCGAACCCGCGGGCTCAGGCAATCCATTCACCTCAGCCTCCCAAAGCACGGGATTACAGGCTGAGCCACCCAACCCGGCTTGTTTGCCCTTTCAAAAATGTCTATTTTATTTTATTTTAAAGTTGTGGGCTACAAGTCAGGATTGCATACTTTAGTAGTTCAGGTACAGGTGAAGTTTTGGGCCACACTTTGCCTTGATGAAGATCAGGCATCCTTATTGTTATATTCCACCCCCACTTGTTTGCCCTTTTTTACTTAAATGGTAACACATGCTACATGTTGTTCTGCAATTTATTTCTTTTTTCAAATTTAACAATTACTTCTGGAGATCATTTTATATCAATTCATAAAGCTTTATTTAGAGCTTTAAAGTATTCCATTTTATGGATGTACTATTGATGAACATTTAGGTGCTATGAATAATCTTTTCTGTAACCCTTTATACACGTCCATATGTACCCATAGGATAAATTTTTCCAAGTGAAATTGTTGAGCCAAAAGGTATGTAGAGTTTTAGTGCTGACAGACGTTGCCAAATTGTCCTTTAGCTTATCTTTCTCAGTATTCTTCTGACTGATCTCTCTGCTTTAAATCCTCCTCCCCAACAATGCTACCAGAGGACATCTTTAAAATGAAACTCCAGGCTGGGCACGGTGGCGCAAGCCTGTAACTTGGCTCATCTCTACAATAAATCAAAAAATTATCCGGGCGTGGTGGTGCGTGCCTATAGTTCCAGCTACTTGGAAGACTGAGGCGGAAGGATCATCTGAGCCCAGTCGAGGCTTTGGTGGCCAGGAGCGTGTCACTGCCCTCTAGACTAGGTGACAGAGTGAGACTCCAACTCAAAAAAACAAAAACAAAAAAAAAAGAAAGATTGCCTGAGCCCAGGAGTTGGAAGCTGTGAAGAACTGTGATTGTGCCTCTGCACTCCAGCCTGGGCAATAGAGTGAGTCTCCAACTCAAAAACAAAAAAACACAAAACCTCTGGAAGGCAACCCCAGAAACTGATAACATTAACTGCCTACAGAGAGGTGAACAAGATGGATGAGAAACAGGGGTCAGAACAGACATATACTACAATTTGTTGTTTTTGTTTTGAGACTGAGTCTCACTGTTGCCCAAGCTGGAGTGCAGTGGCATTCATTACAGTTCACTGCAGCCTCTACCACCTGGATTCACAGGATTCCCCCATCTTAGCTTCCTAAGTAGCTGGAACCACAGGGATGTGCCACTATGCACAGATAATTTTTCAACTTTTTTATAGAAACGGGACCTTCCTGTGTTGTTCAGGCTGGCCCCAAACTCCTGGCCTCAATCTATTCTCTCACCTTGGCCTCCCAAAGTGCTTGGACCACCATGCCGGGCCTACTAGAGCTTTTGAATTTGGAACCACGTGAATGTATTGCCTATTCCTAAATAAATTAATTAAATATCAATTTAAGGGAGGAAATCCTAGTAAGAGATAAGGAGGGATTCTGAGTCAAAACAGTAGCAGTCACAGGAGGAGAAAAGAGGACAGATGAGAAAAATGTTAAGGAAATAGAAACAAAAGAATTTCATGACTCTTTAAATGTGGCATGTAAGTTTCTACATAACCCCACCCCCCACCCCGCCACCCCAGATTTCTCACCTGGGAAACTGGTGACTATATTCGTGCAACTTACCAAGATAATGGATGCAAGTAGAATAACATGTTTAAGGAAAACCAAAATAGTACAATTTTGAACATGTTATGTTTGAAGTGTTGTGGGAACCACATATCTAGCACCTACTAGGTAATTTATTCATCCAGTCAACTGTGCTACTCACTGAAAGCGTATACATGATGGGCAAATGTACCCATCAGAAAGGTACTGGCTATGTGAGTCTGAAGTCTAAAATAGAAGTCTGGATTAGAGCTATGGATAGAGATTGTAAAGCCCTTAGAACATATGTGGTTGTTATGTGCTGAATTGTGACCCATCTGAATTCATGTTGAAGTCCTAAACGCCAGTATCTCAGAATATGACTGAATTTGAAGACAGGATTTTTTTTTTTTTTTTTTTGAGTTGGAGTCTCACTCTGTCACCCAGACTGGAGTTCAGTGGCCGCTCCCGGCCACCACAGCCTCGACCTGCCGGGCTCAGGTGATCCTTCCGCCCCAGCCTTCCAAGTAGCCAGAACTACAGGTGCGTGCTAACACGCCCGGCTAATTTTTGATTTATTGTGGAGAAGAGGTCTCGCCAAGTAGCCTAGGCAAGTCTCGAACCCTGGGGTCAGGCATTCCACTCACCTCAGCCTCCCAAGGCGTGGGATGACAGGCTGAGCCAGCGAACCCAGCTGAAGACAGGATTTTTAAAGAGGAAAGTAAGTTAATGAAGTCATTAGAGTGGGCCCCAATCCAATACGACTGGTGTTCTTAAAATAAGAGGCAATTTGGAGTTGGACATGGTGGCTTACCCCTGTAATCCTTGTAATCCCAGCCCAGCTCTTTCAGACGCACAGGTAAGAGGATCGCTGGAGCCCAGGAGTTGGAGACAGGCCTGGGCAACATAGGGAGACTACATCTCTACAAAAAATCAAAAAGTTAGCTGGGTATGGTGGTGTACAAATATAGTCCCAACTAACTCCTTCAGAGGCTGATGCAGGGGGATCCCTTGAGCCCAGGAGTTGGAGGCTGCGATGAACAGTGATCACACTCCAGCCTGGGCAACAGAGTGAGACCCTGATTCAAAAAAGAGAGAGACAGTGAGAGAATTTGGATACAATTGAACAGAAGGAAGATCATATGCAGACACAGGAACAGATACTTCCCTCATGACCCTCAGAAGAAACCAGTCCTGCCAACAGCTTGGCCTCAGACTTCTAGACTCGAGAACTGTGAGAAAATACATTTCTGTTGTGTAAGCCACCTGGTCTGTGGCACTTTGTTTTGGCAACCCTAGCAACCTAACACAGTGGTAGTAGACAGCTGAAGCCACAAACATGGCTATTACATTTTTTTCCTGCAAATCACAGAGGATTCTTGGACAAGGACTGCAGAAGGGCATAGTCGTGGAACCTCCTCATACCTCACCATAAAAACAGATAGAGCAATTATAATAGCAATATAAAAAGCCTGTGGGCACCATCTACAACAAAACTAGGTGGAAGGCCACTCTACAAACCCCAAAACGCGTGCGGGCAGAAACAACCCACAGCTGCATGGTATCAGTAACAGAAGGAAGCGAAGAAACAAAAAGTAGCCGGCTGACCTGAGTCCCCAAAGGGCCAACAAGCGTTCCCTGAAATTTTCAAATTTAAGAACAGCAGCTGAAACGACGAAGGGCTTTGCATGCCCTTAGATCAGGGGTCAGTAGTAAGGTATGAACGGGATGAAGCAATCTTGACAAATATAAAATCTCTCAAAACTCACCAGTGAAAGGACCCTTCAAGTGTAGCCTTGCACTGAGGAGAAACTGCTGGGAATAAAAACCAAATTGAAGCCGGGCTCAGTGGCTCAGCCTGTAATCCCGCACCTTGGGAGGCTGAGGTGAGTAAACTGCCTGAGCCCGCAGGTTCGAGACCCGCCTGGGCAACTTGGTGAGCCCTCATCTCTACAATAAATCAAAAATTAGCCGGGTGTAGTAGCGCGTGCCTGTAATTCAGGCTACTCGGAAGGCAGAGGCGGAAGGATTGCCGGAGCCCAGCAGGTCGAGGCTGCGGTGGCCGGGAGCGGCCACTGCACTCCAGTCTGGGTGACGGAGTGGGACTCCAACTCAAAAACAAAAAAAAACCAAATTGAGCAGCACGGTGACAATAGAAACAAAGTAGAAAGAGAAGATTCTGATAGAAACGGGGGAAGGAAGCAGAACTCAGAGATCTGACAGCAGAAGCCATCGTGTGTTTAATACTTCACAAACACGAAAGAAGAGGGAACTCCGGAGCTCGGAAGTTAGAAAACCCATCCTGCACCAGCTTCGTTTTTTAACAGTCAGGCAATTTATTTTATATAAAATGAGCAACAGAAAAAAGTCAAAGTCAAATTCTACACAAGAAAAGTTACTATTAGGAAAAAAGAGAATAAGGAGTAGAATACCATCCCCAGAGATGCTGAAAATACACAAAACAGATTTAAACTATAGCCTACTTTTTCTTTTTTTTTTTTAAGTCGGAGTTTCACTCTGTTGCCCAGGCTGGAGTGCAGTGGCATACTCATGGCCACCGCAACCTCCACCTACTGGGCTCAGGCAATCCTTCCAAGTAGCTGGAACTACAAGCACACGCCACCGTGCCCAGCTAATTTTTTGATTTATTGTAGAGATGAAGTCTCTCCAAGTTGCCCAGGCTGGTCTCAAGCTTGTGGGATTATAGGTGTGAGCCACCATGCCCAGCCAATAGCCTACTATTTCAAAATGAGCTAAAGTATTATAAGATATGAAAAAGCCAGGCTCGGTGGCTCAGCCTGTAATCCCGCGCCTTGGGAGGCTGAGGTGAGTGGACTGCCTGAGCCCGTGGGTTCGAGACCCGCCTGGGCAAGCAAGACCTCATCTCTACAATAAATCAAAAACTAGCCGGGCGTGGTAGCTCGCCTGTAGTTCCAGCTACTTGGAAGGCTGAGGCGGAAGGATCGCCGGAGCCCAGCAGGTCGAGGCTGCGGTGGCCGGGAGCAGCCACTGCACTCCAGTCTGGGCGACAGAGTGAGACTTCAAATCAAAAAAAAAAAAAAAAAAAGAAAGAGGAATGGACTGGGCAACACAACAAATGCCCATCACATCATCTCACAGAGTTTTAATGAGTATTAAAGAACACACATATAAAATTCACAGCATCTGGCATTTGGAAAGAGCTCAGCAAATGGTGACCAATATTATTATTACAGTATAAAGGAGGAAATGAGCAACAATGCAGTCATGATGCAAGGCTGTACAATTATTAGCAATTCTTCTACCATGAGAAGGTCCTGATATTCTAACTATAGATTTCTCAGAACTGGCTAGGCATGAGGTTTGTTTGTTTGCATCTATTAACATATGATATTGAATTTTAACCTTTCTGGCCTGTTCCTCCTTGCTCAAAGTGGTGGCTGTAATACCAAGTTATGACACAGGACTACTGTAAAGCACAATATATGACCATTTGCCAAGGGCTCTAGGAAATACAGAGGGATTTTAGTACCAGGCTCCTCCGGTGAAGTCAAAGGGAAGAACTGAAGCAGGTTGCATACAACCATATTTTACATACTTTAAAAAGTGCATTTTATTTATAACCCTACCACATGCCAAAAAGATTTTTGGCTGCTCATATTTTATATAAGTAGCAATGATTCAACTCTTAACTAATCAAATTAAGGATGCAAGCTGGAGAAAAGAAATTCAGATGTGTATAGCAAGACTTCATTTTTAATTTATTATTTAAGAAACACATCTATAGCCTAAATAAGAAAATGAGCAAAGGGCATAAACATTGAATAAATACAAGCATGTAATGTAATAAGCATATGGAAAAAATTTCAACATTGTTAGTAATCAAAGAAATGCATATTTGATAGCAACATCAGATTTTTTACCTTGCTGACAAGGATTTAAATTAAAGGCTACCAATACCTAGAGTTAGCAAGGGTACAGGGAACTGGCACCCTGACGCTTTGCTGGGGAAATGGAAATTGGCACAGTCTTTCTGGAGAACAGATAAGGTGAAATCTGTCAAAATTAATCATAAAATACCATTTGACTCAAAAGTTCTCCTTTTAGTGATCTGCTTTACAGAAATATTCATATTTGTGATTTAAAAAAGTATATCCCTGACCGGGCATGGTGGCTCACACCTATAATCCCAATACTTTGGGAAGCTGGGGCAGGAGGATTGCTTGAGCCTAGGGATTCAAGACCAGCCTAGGCAACATAGCGACATCTCATCTCTACAAAAAATCAATAAATTAGCCGGATGTGGTGGCACACAACTGTAGTCTTACCTACTCAGGATGCTGAGGTAAAAGGATTGCCTGAAACCAGGAAGTCGAGGCTGCAGGAAGCCATGATTGTGTCACTGCACTCCAGCCTGGGCAACAAAGTGAGACCCTGACTAAAAAAAAAAAAAGGTTTTATATATATATATGTATATATATATACATATATATATGTGTGTGTGTATATATATATTCCTAATTATGCATTGTTTTTAATAGCAAAAAATTAGAAACAATCAAGATGCCATAAACTGGGGAATTGTTTAGAATTTTGATACAATCATACAATTGAAATTCAGTGTGTAATTGTTTAAAGAAGTGGTTCTATTTTCTGAAACTGAAAGATGTCAAATGTACATTTTTAAGTGCAAATACTAAGTTGTAGAAAATGGGTAGTATGGTCCTGTTTTGTAAACATGTGTTCCTAGATGTTTTAGAAGGATTGAAAAGCTATTATTCAAGAATGTGTTGGTTTAAGTTGCTATTGAGCGGTCATGGTGGGATTAAGTGGGGTTAACAAAACAAAACAAAAAAGACTGAATTCCTTGGGCATGCAAATAGCTATAGTAATATAAAGCAACACTGTGAATAAATAATAAGTGAATGAATTGATGAACAAACTATGCAAGCCTGGTACAAACTAAGGGAACAATCAGGCCCTTCCAAACTGGTAGGAGTGTTGACCCGGGGAGAAACCTGGGATTCACTTTCACTCACCAGCTCTATGATTCTGGACAATCACTTCAGCTCTCTTATCTCAGCTTCCTTGTAGGGAAAAAAACCAAGCTGGCCAAGCTAGTCACTCTCAATCACTAAGGACTTCTAATCCAGAAAATCTCAAGAACTTGAAACTGCCTTACATAAAATTCCATTTAGGATGTTTGTAAACTAAGTTGGGAAACAAATTGCATCTTTACTAACCTTTACCTGAAACTTACCATTTCATTCAATTATGAATATAGGCAACAAATTATAATACTAACAGGTGCTTTCAAATCATATTAGCATTTCTTGCTGATACCTTGAAATATTGTTTACACTAATCACTGTATCAAATTACCATAGATATTAGGTTTGCTACTAGATCTTGTTATTTAATAAGTTAATAAATAAGCACCAATTACTAAATATGATGTTTAAAATTATTTTGATATCTGAATATCAATAGAATTGGTTATCGTTGTAGTACTATGTATAATGTTTTATGTTTCTAAAACCTTGCACTGAGGTCTATAGACTTCACAAGACTGTGCTAAGTTCTTGGCACAAAAGAAATTGAAAACCTAAACTTTTTTTCTTGCTTGTTTTCCTATACAGAAGAGACCAGTGACTGGCTTCTGGGGGAAGTCACAGCCCTCAGGAACGTAGCAGTTCACTGGGGATCATGAAGGAATAGGCACAGAGGAAATCATAAGTCAGGAATAAAAAGGAGCGATAAGCATGGGGAGGCAGTGATGATAAGCTTGGGCTAGCCTGAGTGTTTAATTTCTTCTTTGCCCTGATAATTTAACTTAATTAAGATTCATCCCTCTATTTTCTATTCTCCATCACTTCATGAAGAAATTGCCCAAGTTCACAAATGTGGTGGGAGGTGACAGAGGTGCAAAGTCCAATGTTCTAGAACCTAAATTAGTGATTCTCAGCCCTAAATGTACATTAGAATCACCTGGGGAGCTCTTAAAACTATATAAAGGAGGAGTAGGGATTATATGTGCTACTGCCTGGGAAGGAATGAGCCTTCCAGAAGGCTGAAGATATTTCATATCTTGATCTGGTTGGTGGCTATATGCATGTATCTATAAATAAAAATCATTGAGCTGTATATTTAAGATTTATGCACTTCTACCTCAAATTTTTTAAAATAGCAATTCCCAGACCTCACTCCTGAAGAGTCTAATTTAATTTATCCAGAATAGGGCCCAGAGATCAGTATTTCTTTAAAAAAATCAGTATTTCTTAAAAAGCCTTGACCCACCCCCTACTCCACTTGATTCTGATGTGCATACAGGATTGAGAACCACCGAGAAGCATCGCGGGATAGAATCATTTAGTCAGTAAGTTCACAAATATTTTAGTGCTAAGTAGTGGGGATAGAGAGAAAGATCATTCTATTCTCAAGACTTTTTATTAAGTTAAATAAAGTAATAATTACCACTGTTGAGATATTAGCATATAACCCAGGGGTCCTCCAACTTGAATGTCCATCCTCAGATTCACTGAAGAACATGTTGAAAATATGGTCCCCAGGCTCCTCCCCAGAGATTCTGATTCGGTAGGTCTGGACTGGGACCTGAGGAGTCTGCTTAAAGAACAGTAATGAACATGGGTCTGGCATATGCCTAGCAACAAATGGCTATTGAAGGTGTTAGTTACTGGGCTAAGTGCCTTATGTACAGCACGTAATTTAATGATAAACAACCAAATGAGTATATGTACTAAGGAAAACTCAGTTCTACATAGGAGGAAACTGCAGCCCAGAGATATTAAACAACTTGGCCAGGGTCCAACAGCTAATTAATCGGAAAGTGAGGATTTAAGCAAGTCCCTTTCATTCCCAAAAAGCAAAGCTCTGCACTAGCACCTTGCTACACATTTTCTACCATTCTAAAAGTCTCCATAAACTTTTTTGACGTCTGACTATGCATGAAGAAATGTAGTTTTGTTTTGTTTCCCTTCGGAGGGGAGTTAGGGGAAGAAAAGAAGAGGGAGTGATCCAATTCTTCAGATTATTGCTCAACACACCTTTTGTTTGAGTGAGAGCTGGAGATGCCCTAACTGAAGGCAGTATTAACTGTAAGCTACTGGGACAAAGAATCTGAAAGCTCTTGTTTGAGTTAGCGCTTGCAAGTACCTTCAAACAACTTTGCAGTGAAAAGGAAGATTTGCTGGTGTGGAAGCTCACTTTCTCTCATGCACAGAGCCTCCTCCTGGGGCAGAGCCCTTGTAAAGAGAGGCTCCAATAGCAAATTGTTCTGTGTGTATTTGCCTTCTGCTAGACTTCCAGTCCCTCAGGCTTCCCCGAAAGTCAGAATGTGCTTACTCTGCTTCTGCCTATTTCTTTATCCTGTGCACATGCCACAGCTGCTCAGCTTTCTGCTTCCTCATTGATCCAACAGTGGAGGCAATTACGGCAGGGTCACAAGTGACTCGATTCAACTTCTTCGTTGTGTCTGATTAGACTGGGAAGGAGATAGCATTCCCCTACAGTGTTCTACATTCCCTAACTCAGCCATTAGCTCCTCTCAGTGCTTTTACCCTCGCCGCATAGACAGCTCTCTCAGGAAAGGGAAGCAAGTGTAAGGAGAGGGCTCTGGGGACAGGGTGCCTGAGTTTAAGTCTGATGTATAATAACCTCAGACAAGTTACCTGACCACTTGCTGCTTCTCTTCCCTCATCCGTGAAATGAGGATAATAATAATACACATTATATCAGATCATATAGATTAAATAGGATTTTGCATATAGCGTACTTAGCACAAAGCTGGGTGTATAATTTTATGTATACATATATATTGTGTATATATATGTATACGTTATATATACATATATACACACAAACATACACAAGATAAATATCAACAATACATACAGACATACCAATATACACACAAACACATACAATACACACACAAATATAACTTTCCTGGCTACTTTTTCCTTCCTTTTCCCACTTTAATAGTTTTCTCAGTCCTCCAAACTCTCCTTATACCAGTACCATTCAATACAAATACAATGCAAACCACATGTCATTTTAAATTTCCTAGTAAATACATGAAAGAAAATTAAAATAAGCAGATAAAAATCCATTTTAATAACATATTTCATTTCACCCAGTATATCCAAAATTTTATCATTTCAACATGTGGCCAATATAAAAATTATTAAGAATGTTTACCTTGTGCTTTCTTATGTTGTCTTGTTTTTTTTTTTAAGTCTGAACTCTACTATTCTTCTGCAATTATAAACAAGTCCACTTAAACTAGTCATATTCCCAGTGCTCAGTAGCCTCATGGAACTAGCAGCTACGTTATGTGCAACATGGCCTTATCCCATCACCTCCCTCTATGAAAATTACTGGTTCAGTATTTCTTCTTCAAGCCGCACTATCAGCTTTTGATTCTTTCGTTGATTCAGGAAGTGTTTATTAAGTACCTACTACACGTCAGGCACTGTGTTTAGTACTATGGATATAATGGTGACATGGTCCTTGTTTTGGGGTGAATTGTGTCCTTGTAAACTCGTATATTGAAGTTCTAACCCCCAGTGAATGTAGCTTTATTTGGAGAAAGAGTCTTTACAGAAGTAACCAAGTTAAAAATGAAGCTGTTAGAGTAGGTCCTAATCCATTATGATGGTGTTCTTATAAAAAGAGGACATTTGGTCACAGACACACAGAGAAAACACCATGGGAAGACAGAGCAAAGATCAAGACGTTGATCCTAGAAGCCAAGGAGCACCAAAGATTGCTGCCAAACCATCATAAGCTAAGGGAGAGGCATGGGACATATCCTCCCTCACAACCCTCAGGGGGAACCAACCCTGCCAACACCTTGATCTCAGATGTCAGGCCTCCAGAACCAGGAGACAATATATTTCTGTTGTTTAAGCTACCCAGTTTGTGGTACTTTGTTATGGCTGCCCTAGCAGGCGCAGTTCTTTTCTCCCCTCAAGACAAAAAGGCCTTCGTTTTCACAAACAGTGAAGAATCTTACTGTGAAGTCTGTGACCCAATTAAGGGGGAAAACAAAGGTAATTACAGTGTCATAGGGAACAAAGATAATGCATATGTAAATAAATAAATCAATTAAAATTAGGTTAATTTTGTGCAGTGACTGAGAACAATAATAGGGTGGCAGAAACTTTACTATGATAAGGAGGTCATGGTGGGCTTCACTGGGGAGGTGCCATTCAAGTCTTTATCTGAGGAAGCAATGATCTGGGAATTTCAAGTAAAAGCAATGCCTATGAAAGCCGTGAGGTGGAAAAGCAGCTGGCGCACTCTAGAGACTGTCAGAGGGGGGCAGCCAAGGTAGTAGCAACATGTTATGAGGGTGTGTGAGAAGGCGGGAGTCACACAGCAGCACCTCAGAGGTCATTGCTAACCATGCGGATTTTATTCTAAGTGCAGCAGGATGGCTTTTAAGCAGGTGAATAACATGATGTGATATGTTTGTAAAAGACCACTCTGGGTGTTGAGAGCAGAATGGATAATTTCTGTAAAAGCAGAAATTATCAAGTGCTATTTCATATTGGATCCTCCTATACGTGCTAAAATTTGATGGCACCTTTTTACATGTTTGGGAATGCTATGTCTGGCTGATGTTATTCACTGTATACAAGAGGAATAAACCATCTGGAACAACCCCAGCACTTGTCAATGATGCTGACTTTAATATCAATGCAGCAAGCCCATCATCATTAGCACCAAATCCAATTCAGAGTGGGCAGAAGAAAGGAAGACTGCCAGGTAAAAGGAAGACCAAACCAGAGATCCTAGTTGGGGGGAAAAAATAGAATGATAGTTGAAATAAATAGAACCCCAAAGGATACCAGCAAATTTCCGTAGATATTATTAAATCATGTGAGCAATGGAGTGACTCAAACAAAAGTCAAATGTATACTTACATGAGTATAGCATAGATAAGCATCTCACAGCTACAATTTACCAGGAGTGATTGGTGAGAGCAGAAAAGGAATGTTCAGTGAGTGTAAAGAATGAAGTTACCTTCTATCACTCAGGCCCAGAGAAATATCCCTATACAACTAAACCACTGTATCATGACTTCCTATTTTATTTTCGGCAGCACAGGTATAATTATCTGAAATTGTCTTCTTGGTTTAATGTTCTGGTTTATTGCCTTCTTTTCTCTACTAGAATGTGAGTTCCAAGTTAGTAGAGACGTTGACTCATTCGTTGCTATGTCTTTAGCACCTAAAATCTTGACAGACGTGGAGTACCTGGTACCCAATACATGGATGGAAAGAATGAATGAAGTCAGAGTTAAGTCCTACAGCACAATAACCTGTTGTTACTTAACTGAAAATTCCCTGTGTTCCCAGAAATTCCTTCATCTATACCCTATTCTAGATGAAGGAACTTGCAGAGGAACATGTTTTGCTATGAAGATGGGTCAACTGTTTGAATGTTGCATTTTATACACCAATTGCTTCATTGGGAGTCTTTACTCATCTTTTAAAATTGCACCTTTTGCAACTATTGGAAAATACAACCAGACATTTCATCCCAGCATGATTTGCCTGCTTTTCGTCTTGTAGTAACACATTATGTGACCTTTGCTGGTCTCCTGTAGCTATGCCACATTACCCTAGGAGCCACTGGTTCAAATCTATTTTAGAACCCTGTAATTCTCTCTAACTTCCTCGCTAGGGTGTGCCACTTCTAAGACTTCTCTCTTCAACTTGCCATTAATCCACTGAAGAAAAAAACTGGCTTTAGAATTCAATTTTAGCTTCCTGGAAGGACAGGCCAAATGTCAGCAATCTTTGAGGACTGTTGAAAGATGTTCCCAGAAGCTTTCTCAAATTCACACAACAGAGGTCCCAGCTGGGAGCTCTAATGCCAATACCCTACGGTGAAAGTCAAAAAATGCCCACCAATTTTCCTTAGATTAACTGCAGGACCATTCTCAATTCCTATCAAGATCTCCCCCCGTGGATTAAATGACTTCTGATAGAAAGGGTTTTGTAGTCCTTTAAGCAGTTTTTATATTCCCATAATATACTGAGTTGGGTCATTCAGTTAGACGTGTGAACTATCTCAAGCAAATGCCCATAGATTTACCCAAGAGTTGGATCAAGATGCACACACACATGAATTCATTTAAGGAGCAAGCTGCTTTGATGCCTTGTAAATAATTTACTCACAAGCTTTTCATAATATGTTTGTTATATAATGGTCTAATCTCTGTAAAAAGCTGTGTATAAACAGAATTCTGATACCATAATAGAGTGGTTGAGAACATATGCTCTGGGGGGCTAGGATGTCTCAGCTCAAACCCCACTTACTGGCTATATCATCCTGGAAAAGTGACTTCACTGCTCTGTGCCTCAGTTTCCTTATCCATGAAATGGGGCTAATGGTGACACCTACTGCATAGAATCATTTGAGAATTAAATGAGATAATTCATGTAGTGCTTAACTATAGAACTATGCCGTTCAATATGGTAGCCCCTAGGCATACATAGTTGATTTAAATTTAAATAAATTAAAGTTATGCACAAGTTTAATTCCTCAGTTGCACTAGCCACATTTTAGGTGTTCCATCATCATGTATGACTAATAGCCACCATAATGAATAAGGAAGATAAAACGTTTTCTTCACTGCAGAAAGTTCTATTGAACAGAGATTGCTGGAACAGACTTAAAATTATCACAGTAACTCCAGCATCTTCTTTGCTTTCATACAGTCACCAGGTACTCTTGAGTCCATAAGTTTCATGTTTGTTTCCTTCTGTCTGTTCTCATCACCAATCTACTTATTCTTGTTAATATCACTCCACTGGTCTTTCCACATCTCTTCTCTGCTGTGGCATCCTCCAGAGCCTCCCCAGGCTAAGCCCCACAGCACTCTCATCCCTCCTCAGTGAGGCCCAGACCCTAGCATTGCTACTGATCACTTAGACCTTGGTCCTCATGCTCCTTCAACCAGAGACCACATTTTATTTATTTCTGTGTCTCCTGCAGTCTTGGGCTTATAATAGACATTCAGATGTTTGCATGAATGAATGAGACTATGGATAAATGAGCAAACCATCTTCTGCCAAGAAACAGGAGGTTATATCTAGTTCTTAGTCATTCTGCAAGGCATCTTTCTCTAAACTGCATCTGTGCCCTAAGGCAGTGCCCCCAGGTGTGAGCCTGTTGATGCCTGCTGGGAAATCAGCTGGCAAACAGAGTGTCTTTTCCAAGCATCACTTTGCCCTTGGGCTTCTTAAAGAGACTCTTCAGTGGTCACAAATTTCTGTGTCATAGTCCAGCAATGGTGCTCCTATCCACTCTATTCACACCTGCACCTTAAGTGGGGTGGCCCTGGAACCCTGTATTGGGATCACCTAGCCCTGTTCCCTACTCCCCACAACCACTGATACTAGCAGCAATGATTGTTCCCCATGACTGGTCTCTCTTGTCCTGAAAGAGTAATATAGGTTAGTCTGAGCCGGGCTCGGTGGCTCAGCCTGTAATCCCGCGCCTTTGGGAGGCTGAGGTGAGTGGATTGCCTGAGCCCGCGGGTTCGAGACCCGCCTGGGCAAACGAGACCTCATCTCTACAATAAATAAATAAATAAAAATTAGCTGGGTGTGGTAGCACGCGCCTGTAGTTCCAGCTACTTGGAAGGCTGAGGCGGAAGGATCGCCTGAGCCCAGCAGGTCCAGGCTGCGGTGGCCGGGAGCGGCCACTGCACTCCAGTCTGGGCGACAGAGTGAGACTCCAACTCAAAAAAAAAAAATATATATATATATAGGTTAGTCTGAAGCTTCTGGGTTCTAACTAAGGGTTTCTGTTTTAAGTTGAATGTGTATGTCCCCCCAAGATTCACATGTTGAAATCTCCCTCCAATGTGATAGTATTATGAGGTGGGGCCTTTGGGAGGTAATTAGGTCATGATGAAAGGCCCTTATAAGTAGGTCAGTGTCCTTATAAAAGAGATCCCAGAGAGTAGAGAGCTCTCTTGCTCTCTTTCCACCTTGTGAGGATGCAAGGAGGAGATGGCCATCTGCAACCCTAAAGAGGGCCCTCACCGGAACCCAACCGTCCTGGCATCTAATCTCAGACTCCCAGCCCCCAGAGCTATAAGAAATAGATTTCTGTTGTTTATAAGCCACCCAGTTTTTGATATTTTATTTGCTGCCCAAACTGACAAAGACAGTTCACATGCTGCCTCTACCATTAACTGTATAACCTTAGAGACTTTACTTAAAAATTCTGTGCTCAGTTTTTCCAGCCATAAACTGAAGGTAATAATGGTACATCCTTTATAGAGAATTAAGGGAGAAAACACATGTGAAGTGCAAGCATATTTCCTGAGGCATGGCAAACTGTAAATAGAGGTTATAGTGTTAGTTCCAGAAGTCCCATTTTAATGACCCCAATGAGTCATAAGATTAAGTCTCCAATTCCTTCCTTTAAAATGCAAAAATTATCCCTAATAGGGTGACCCACTATTTAGGATCATTATGATAATTATAATAATGAGACCTAAGAGTTACTTAAGGAACATTTACTGTATACCAGACACTATGCTGAATGTCTGACCTGCATTATCTAATGTAATACCCAAGAGAGAGAACAACCAAGATGAAAACTATGATGTCTTTTTATGACCTAGTCTTTAATGTCACAAACTCTCACTTCTGCTGAAGAATTCTATTCCTTAGAAGCATGTCATCAACTCCAATCCAAACTCAAGGAAAGAAGAATTGGGGTCTACCTCTTGAAGGGAAGATTATCAAAGGCTTTGTAGACATATGTTTAAAACCACCACATACTCAAGAGACTGAGGTGGGAAGATTGCTTGAGCCTAGGAGTTCAAGGTCAACCTGGGTAACATAATGAGATCCTCATAACAAAACAAAAACTCACCACAAATGTAAGATATATTTCTTACTATAGGTTTAGTCTAAAAAGTTTGAAAGCCACTGCTCTAGGTGGTACATATTATTTAATTTATAATATAGAAATCATAAATACACAGTCCAATAGAGAGAGAGTTCATACAGACTTGTAGAATAGGGATTTGCAAGCTTTTTCTAAAGGGTTAGTTAATATTTTAGGCTTTATAGGCCATGTAGTATGTTACAACTACTCACCTCTGCTGTTATAGTACAAAAGCAACCATAGACAATATGTAAACAAACAGGTATGTCTGTGTTCCACTAAAACTTCATTTATAAAAACAGGCCATTGGCCAGATTTAACCCATATGCTACAATTTGTTGACCCCTGACTTAGAACAATGCTTCTCAACCCCAGTTTTATAGTAGATTCAAGAGGAATTTTTTTTTCTTAATGACCAATGCCTAGACCTCATCTCAGTTTAATTAAATTAGAATCTCTGGAGGTAAAAACCCAGATATTAGTCTTAAAAAAAGAAATCTTCCCAGGTGATGTCCAAGTGCAGCCAGAGTTAGAAGAAGAACAACTGATGTGGGAGGTATGACTCTACTTGAAGAAATTGAGGCCTCTCAAGGTGAAAGATGAACCCCAAATCACACCCACACTGGGTGGCAGTAACCGGACTAGGTAATACTTACCAGGAAGAGGAGTCCCAAGAAGATGTATTTCAGTAGGTATTCACACAACAGAAACTAAACGTGAGCTCTTGCCTGCATGGGATATATCTGGGCAGGGGAGAGTCTTGGGCCCCTCATGGAGGGCCTTCCAGAAGAATTGTGCTACTAATGAAAAAGTGTGAAGAAACTTGAGTGCTAAGACAAGAGCAAGGCCTTGATTCATCACTTAGTGACTTTGGACAAGTAAGTTTACCTCTCCAGTTCCCTCTTTTGTCATTCATGAAATATTAACAACCATTTTTGAACATTTACTATATGAGGCAGTATGCTTAATACTTTATGTAACTTCTCTCTCTGAACAATAATTCCTGTCTCTCAGCCATTACAACAGGCCTTAGCATAGGTGATGCCAGAATGTCCATTTTAACGAAAAAGAAACCAAGGATCTAAATATTTAAGTAAATTGCCTAAGGCCTCATTGCTAGGAAGTGATGGAGCCAAGATTTTAACTCAGGTCTTTGTGTCCCTGAAGTCCATGCTTTGCTATTCTTCTAAGGGTTCTTGTAAAGATTGAATCAGATAATCTGTGAATGTGTGTTATAAACTCTACACATGTACTATATGTCTATATAGTGTCTATATATGTCAAACAGTAGCATAGAAGGTCAATTTTTATATTCCAGGATATCAGGGAGGAGTGCTCTGGAAATGTTATTGACCAGAACATCCTCATGCGTGAATAGTTCTAACTGGTCAGCCAGCCCTGTATCCCATGATTGATGAGGATAATCCCTGGACTGCTAGACAGACAAAGATAAAAGGTACAACCCTTACTTGGAAGTGCATTGCTAATACGTACAGGCCATTCTGCCTTGAGATGGCCAGGTCTCTGTCTTCTCCCTCTCTCTCTCAACACAGCCATTTTCACTGTCATTAATAGGGATTTCACCTTTATCTCCATATTTTTGTTTGTTTGTTTCAGTGAGTACACAAGCATGTTTGTTACATGGGCATATTGTATAGTGGTGGAGATTGGGTCTCAGGTGGCCCATTCCCCAGATAGTGAACATTGTACCCCATAAGTAATTTCTGAACCCCAAGCTCCCTCCCTACCTCACCCTTAATGATGTCCCTGGTGTCTGTTATTTTCATCTTTGTGACCATTTAGCTCCCACATATGAGTGAGAACATGCAGTATTTGATTTTCTGTTTCTGAGTCAGTTCACTTAGGATGATGATCTCCAGCTCCATCTATGTTGCTGCAAACGACATGATTTTATTCTTTTTTATGGCTGCATAGTATTTTATGGTATGTATATACCACATTTTATTTATCCAGTTAGTTGTTGGTGGGTACTTAGGTTGGTTCCACGGTTTTGCTATTGTGAATTGTGGTGCAATGAACATATGAGTACAGTTATCTTTTTTATATATTGATTTCTTTTCCTTTGGGTAGATCCCTAGTAGTGGGATTGCAAAGTTAAATGGTAATTCAATTTTTAGTTCTCTGGGAAATCTCCATACTGTTTTCCATAGAGGTTGCACTAGTTTACATTGTGTAGCCTATTATATAAGTGAGTTGACTTTGTTTGCCAATGGGCCTTCCTCTTGCTATGTCACCACCCCTCTAAGCAAGGCTGTGAATGGCTCTATTTGGCTGTGTCAGTGTCCACTGCTGTTGACCTGTCTGCCTAGATCAGTAAGGGCCAGTCAGGAGACAGAAGCCAATCTAGTTATTTGAACAAAGAGGCTCTAATATAAAGGATTGTTAGGTGTTTGTATAGTTGGCAAATGGATAATTATAAAGTGAAAAGAGAACTTTGGGATATCATACAAGTAGCAACTACAGGAAGCAGCCACTACCCCCTAGATTTGAGGGATCAACGGGAATGAGGGAATTATTCAGAATTAGAAGCTTAAGGGAGGGCAAGGGCACACAGAGTGGAAACTCAGATCTCTGAGGAGGGATGCTGGTGCCTCTGAGCTCAGAGGCAGAGCCCTCGAAGGCTGGCACCCAGACCCCTGAGGTGGGGATGCTGGCAGTGAATGCCAATTTCTCTGAGGGGTTGCTCTGCAAGCGTTGAATGTGGCAAACTGACTACTGGGGGGGTTGGGGGAGGAACTGATGCTGCCAGGTAGGAAACATTTTACAGGGATACAAAGGAAGCAGATGGGAAGAAGCAAGTACCTTCTTCCTGTTCCACCCCACACCTTCACCATAGCATCCTTATTGGCAGAGCCCAGCAGGGAGCAGCTGGCAGAGCAGAAACATGGTTTGCAGAGTCCTAGCCCCAGCATCATATAGCCAAATATAGAAGGATGCCTTTGTAGCTGAGTGACAATAACATAATTACTGGCGCAGTCCACCTCTCTGGCTATTGAACAGCCAAACACACCCTTCTATGCATATTTGAATTTCTGTACAACAGTAAAACAACTGCTTCCACCTCACAAAATGCAACTGTCTTTCGTACAAACAAAAACATTCTATTCCTATCCCTAGAATGAAGGAATGCAAAATCCTAGCAATCATCTTATCTGTCTCTGGGTTCTATTAATTGCTCAAAATTCATCATAGCCACATCTGAGTTTTCTGTTATCTAGAGACCAAACTGTAAATTTAATCACCGACAAAACCTGTATAATATAGTGAGTGGAAGGAAAAACTAAGACCTGAAAGCTAGCGGAGCTCAAAGTTACGGGACAGGAAGACAACATTCTATAAGTGGCTTATTAGGAATAACAGTGAGAAGAGACAATCCCCCTTTTACCTTTGATGCCTGGACCATGAATTCTGGTGCTAGAGAATATGATTCTCTGACTGAAAGTATATTCTCCATCCTGTAAAACAGAGCCCCATCTTGAAGGGTGCTATCTCCTAAACAGCAACATAACTGAATCTTCAGTGAAACATTCCACCTTTAAGCTAGGCCAGTTGCTTCCAGATGATGGGGTACAGGGTAAGGCCTGTTAATTTCATGGACAGAACCCCTTTGCTTCTTTTGCTTCCTTTGCTGTGAAATAACTTCCTTGATCAGAGGTGATGCTGCACAGAATGCTCTGTCAGTCGGTCAGGTATTCTGTGAATCCACAGAAGCGTCATGGGCCAGGAAGTCAAATCCATATTACAATGAGGACTGATTTCTATCTTCTCTGTGATGGAAGGGGTATAACGTAGTCTACCTATAGGTAACTGACTGTTCCTCCAGGACATGATGCCGTGTTAAGAACTGACTTGGTGTTAGTCTCTGTGATGTCAGATTAGGTACTCAGCAGTGGCATGAGCCAGGTCAGCCTTGGTAAGAGGAAGTCCATGTTTAGCCCATGTGTTCCTGCCACCATGGAATAGAATGTTCCCCATGGAGCAAGCTCTGGCATGGATGGGGAAAGAGGCTGACTGACACCCCCAGAACACATCATTTGTCCACCTGATTTGTGATAGCCTCCATTACTGTAGTTGCCCTTTGGTGGGTCCTCATATGAAACACAGATGAAATGTATTGGAACTGATGACCATAAACTTAGCAGCTAGGATCATAAAATGGCAAGAAATTCAGGGATTCTATGGTTGACTCATCTTGATGGTAGAAATGAAGGAAAATGGAATTTTAAATATCTTCCCATTCCTTTATTCATCAAATATGTATTGAAAGTCTACTCTAGCCGGGCTCAGTGGCTCAGCCTGTAATCCCGCGCCTTGGGAGGCTAAGGTGAGTGGATTGCCTGAGCCCGCGGGTTCAAGACCCGCCTGGGCAGGCGAAACCTCATCTCTACAATAAATCAAAAAAATTAGCCGGGCGTGGTAGCGCGCGCCTGTAGTTCCAGCTACTCGGAAGGCTGAGGTGGAAGGATTGCCGGAGCCCAGCAGGTCGAGGCTGCGGTGGCCGGGAGCGGCCACTGCACTCCAGTCTGGGCGACGGAGTGAGACTCCAACTCAAAAAAAAAAAAAAAAAAAAGAAAGTCTACTCTGTGCTCAGTGTGATCCTGGGTCTTGGAGATACAACTCATAAGCATGACAGATACTGTTCCTGTCCTTATACTGTGCAGCTCACAACCCAGGGAGAGAACAGACATTAAGAGGTGAACAAGCGAATACACAAAATAATCATGGTTTGTCAGAAGGACCATGAGGGAAATGAAAAGAGTGATGTGACAAAGAGCAACCGGGTGGGACGTAAGGAGTGCTATTTTCGATTAAAATGGTCAGGAAGGGCCCCCTAAGGAAGCGGATTGAAGCTGAAGCCTAAAGGAGAGGCAAGGGCCAGGATGAGTGTTCCTGACAGAGAGAGGGGCAGGTACACTGGGCTGTAAGAAAACTTGATGATCCAGAAATTAGAAAGTTTCCAGAAAAAACAAAGGATCAGAAAGTGACTCCTCCGTAAAGATGTCAACTCTCTTTAAATTACTATATAAATTCAATATAATCCTAATTAGAAACACTGATTTTATGTTATTGTTTTAAAAAATTCTTTTAGACTATGTGTGTGTATTACAGGGACAAGCTCAAAGCAGGAAGACCAGGTAGAAAGTTATTGCAACTGCCCTGGTTGGCAGTGATGGTGGCTTAAACTAGGATAATGATGGTGGGAGTGGAAAGACATCCGTCTAAAATATAGTTCCAGGGCTAGTTTATATTTGTGATAGACCACCAAGAAGTGAGCTTATGATTTCCAACCCATTTTATCTTATTTTATTTTTGAGTGGGAGTCTCACTTTCGCCCAGACTGGAGTGCAGTGGCTGCTCCCGGCCACCGCAGCCTCCACCTGCTGGGCTCCAGCGATCCTTCCGCTCAGCCTTCCAAGTAGCTGGAACTACAGGTGAGCGCTACCATGCCTGGCTAATTTTTGATTTATTGTAGAGATGAGGTCTCACCAAGTTGCCCAGGCGAGTCTCGAACCCATGGGCTCAGGCAACCAACCCATTTTCAAAAGGCTGAAATAATATACATATATGATTTTATCTCCTGAGCCAATACTCTTCAAGTGGTAATTGTGGTAAGCCCTTTGGAAGCTCAGTGGGAAAGAGCAAAGATGAATTAGTGATGTCTGCTGTAGTGCAATAGAAAACTATAGTAGCAAGTATGCCAGATATTTGCCTTCTCTTAATCAGATGGTTTCTTTTACCTCAGTGGTTCTTATCCTTTGTTGAACATAAGATAGCCACCTTGGAAGTGGAATAAAAATTCAGGGACTTGTGCCCCTTTTCCTTGAAATTGTCATCCAAAGGTTTGGGTGAGTTCTGAGAAGATATATATATATATATATATTTTTTTTTTTTTTTTTTTTAACAAAGGTAATTGTCCAAGACAATTCTGATGTAGACCAGAATTTGAGGACCTAGTCCAAAATACCATCATCCATATTTTTAAAGATTTTATAAAGACAGTGGTAAACAGATGGTGGACGCTAAGTAACAGATAATGTTTATACAAGAAAATCACATGAATCTGAAGATATAAATGCATTTCTTAAGAGAGAACCACATTATCAAAAGGATCATACTATCTATAAATTCATAATCTTAACCCAGAGACCTCTAGGAGAGGAAGTACCATGACTGACTGCTGTTGGAAGAATCGTTTTTTAAAATCAAGTTTATTTTTTAGAGCGAAATTGAGCAGAAGGTAGAGAGATTTCCTATATTTCCCCCATTCCCACACATGCGTAGTCTCTCCACTATCAACATTCCCAACAGAGCAGTACATTTGTTACAACTGATGAACTTGCACTAACACATCATCCCCTAAAGTTCCTAGTTTATGTGAGGGTTCACTCTTGGTGTTGTACATGCTAAAGGCTTTGACAAATGTATAATGATGTATAGCCACCATTATAGTATTGTAAATAATAGTTTCACTGCCCTAAAAAATCCTTTGTGCTCCTTTCCTCCTCACTAACCCTTGGCAACCACTGATCTTTTCACCATCTCCATAGTTTTGCCTTTTGCAGAGTATCATATAGTTGAAACAGCATTTAGCCTTATCAGGTTAGCTTTTTTCACTCAGTAATATGAACTTAAGTTTCTTCTATGTCTTTTCTTTGATAGCTCTTTTTTGTGCTGAATAATATTCCATTGTCTGAACGTACCACAGTTTATCCATTGACCTACCGAGGAATGTCTTATTTGCTTTCAAGTTTTGGCAATTACAAATAAAGCTACTATAAACATCTGTGTGTGGTTTTTTTTATGTGGACATAGTTTTGACTTCTTTGGGTAAATACCGTGAGATAGAAAGAATCATTGTTGAGATGTGTTTTCCTCTGTGTGCAGATGAATGTGCCTTTAAGAAATTCTGTGATTTACAGATGAGTTCTCCCCTTCACTCCTCTCTCAGACACATGCAGTAATCCTGTCTAACCATTAATTTAGGTTTCTGAGCTGCAGCCTTAAGATCCAGGGCCCAGTAAGGTTGGTAGGTACCAAGTGGAATTTGGTAGATGGGAGTCTGCTTTCCACAATGCTGCGTGAACAGAGGGGCAGCCTGGGTCTTCTTTTTAATTTATACTAATATGAGAATGAAGCTGCTGCATTTTATTGCCAAGTCAGACATCAACTTCCCATGTGGCCTTGAAAAGTTACTAGTGACTCTGTTTCAGTCTCCCAGTCTGTAAAGATAGGAGCCTGCTATTCATCCTGGAGGAATTTTATAAGAAAGAAAACTTACCTAGTTACTTATCCATTTAATGAGCACCTACTGTGTGCAAGGTTCTGTCCTATGCACTAGGACTAGAGCCATGAAGAGCAGGCACTGGTCCCATTCTCACAAAGATAACAGGAGAGTATCTTAAGGAAAATTAACCATGGGAGTTCATTAATGGTGTAAATGGTGATGTTTCCAAATAATGTTTGTAGTTAATTGTGGGAATCTCCAGTTCACTCATTTTAAGCTCCAACATCATATCATCAGTAAAATTCATCAATAGCATCTCCTAAGTAGATACATGGCAGTGTGAATACTTGGGGAGCAAGCAAGTTAAATTGACTCCAACTGACTTAAATAACAGCAATAATTGTTTTAAAAATAGCTAAGAAATCAAACCTTGGGAAGGACAGCTCAGAGCATAATAGCAGCAGACACTTTCAGGTAGCATCTGCTATCTGAATGACTTGAGTCCAACTTAATTCTCTCCTTGTCCTTGTATTCCTCTACTTATGATCAAGATTCTCAAGAGAATGTCTGATTGGCTTTAATGGATCTTATGCCCATGTTTGGTCTGGGTAGAAGGGTAGGAACAGTGGGTAGGAAGGTCATAGCCTGCTAGAAATTGCCATCCCATCAGAGCAAGATGGAACTGGGGAGTGGTAGAAATAAATAAATAAATAAAGTAAGTAAGTAAGTTTAAAAAGCAATGAAGAAGTGACTATGGCTGTACAAGTTAAGCTCTGTGTCATGCAGAGGTGTGAGAAAATCTTGAGAAATTCAAGTGATTGATGACAAAATGGCAGGTTGAGTTTCTAAGACAAAAGACACATATCCATACATAGCCCCTGACATGTTTTCTTGCTTTAAAAATATCAAGTGGGAACTGCCAGATTATGAATGTCACTGATGGCAATGAGAGGGGCTGATTATTCTTTACAAGCATATCCTAATAGATGACTTGGATTATTTAAAACAGTTTTGTTCATTTACTTTCCAAACTCACTTTTCAATTCCTATCCTCTCATATTCACAAACCTTGGTGATTAAGGTTTCATGTAACTTTTTAAATAGATTCATCAACATAGAATATTCCTCAACATTGTCCTTTACCCCTTGAAGTCTAGCTCTGTCCCCATGGAGTCCCCTAAACTCAGTGGTCCAGCATCAGTCTACAGAGTCGACACCACTGGCCATGTCCTTTAACCTCAAACTTCGCTCCTCCCTGGCTCCCATCATGCTTTACTCTCTTGGTTTTCCTCCTTTTCTCTGGCTGTTCCTTCTCTGTCTCCTTCATGGTCTCCTCATGGCTGCTGACTGTGACTCTTCCTGTGGTTTTCCCTGAAAGGGACTTCTACCCTCCCTCTACAGTCTCTCAGCCTCACTGACCTTCATTCCTTTTTTTTCAACTGCCTTTTCCATTCAGATAATTCTCCCTGCTCTGCCCTTTGCTTCAGTCTCCCTGTTGTGCTCTGATCTTGCATTTCTAACTGATCTGCCAACATCCTTAATTCAACATATCCAAAATGAACTCATCATTTGCCTTCCTCTTCCCATTTTCCAGTTTTTGATGCCATGTACTCCAGAAGCCAGAATAAAAACCACAAGATTCCCTCTCTTTCATTACTACTCTGAGTCACTCTGCCCTAATTCATTGCTACTACTACAAGCCCGGTTCAGACCCCTGTGATCTTTTGCCTCTGGTACTTCAGTCACCTGCTAATTCCACTCTCTGTCTTTGAGCACCCTTTCTTCTTCTCCATCTGGTGTGGTCTCTCATGCCCAAGCTGAGATACAATTTTGATGATGTCACTCACTGTCCCAAAAACCTTTTAAAGTCTTCCCCCTTCTAGAGCAAGGGTCATGATCTCAAATGCTGACAGAGTTAACAGAAATAAGAAAAGTGAGCTTGATATAAGAAAAGTCAACCTTATTTTTCATGACCTACAATATGAGAACAAAGCACAATGCAGTCATGCATTTTCTAAGAGATTATGATTCTCTATCATTCAAAGAAAAAACTTGACAATAAATCGTAACTCCCTTGTATTCCTCATTGTTGTCAACACCCCTATTTAACAGGGATAGCAGCTAATCAGTTCCAGCTCCGGCAACATTGACAGATCTTCCAGAAGAATGTCAAGAAAAAGCTAAAAATCTCTATTTAAAAATATATGTTGCACAGGACAGCCAAATACACCTTCACCCCAAAGATGATCTACAATTCAGCCATCGTCAACCTTTTTGGCATTGGGGACCAATTTCATAGAAGACCATTTTTCCACAGACCGTGAGGGGATGGTTTTGGGATGATTAAAGTGCATAACGTTTATTGTGCCCTTTATTTCTACTATTATTACATTGTAAAATATAATGAAATAATTATACAGCTCATCCTTTTTAAAAGAGGCATGTACAGAAATGGTAAATAAAATAATGTGCTGGCCACTGCTGATCTAACGGGAGTCAGAGCTTGCCTGCTGCTCAACTATTGCTGTGTAGGTACTGGTTTGTGGTCCAGGAGCTGAGGACTCCTGGTCTACATGGTACCTGTTTGGTACTCTAGTTCAGGGAAGAATCAGTGCTCTTCCCAGCTAAAATGCTTCTTATTCCCTTTCAGTTTTGCCATGTGTCCAAACTAGACTAGTCATCACCCTTCTAAACCTGCTGTGCACTACCATAGTTTGCTTGGGCTGTTTTCTCCTGCTAGAATGCCTCATCACATGACTTCTCAGTTCCACCTTTTAAAATCCTATCCATCCTCCCATCTCAGGAAGTACTTCTTTCTAGAAGCTCTTCCAGTGATTAAAAGGGAAATGTATCTCCTGGGGAAGATGACTCAAGAAGCTATTAGCACATTTGTGTAAATTGGTTTATCAACCAGAAGCAAAACCTAAAGCTTCGAAAAATTAGAACAAGGGTCTGATAAATGTTGATGACTTGACAGAAATTCTATAATGTGAAGTATGCTCTTGTGTGTGTGTGTGGGGGGGGGTTATATAAACATGTCATCCAAATACAAATTAACTTTTTACACCCTAACCTCCCCCCCCCCCAATGGTGGAGAATTGACTACATTTTATAAAGCGGTGATTCAGTTACCAGTCAGGGAGCCCCAGGGCATTGACATTCAAGTGAAGGTCTTGGCTAACACCCAACCTGTATTTCCAGACATCAGTTTGCTTCTCCTTCCACACTTTTACAGCAGTTGGAGGTCATTATCTCAAGATGACATTCTATTCTCTTGGCATTATCTCTTGATGATGTTTACATTATGATTTCAAAGTTCATCGTGGACAGTCTCTTTAGATTCATGTTCCTTCCTATAGGAAAGTGCTTATAAGCCACCTAAGGTCTTAACATAAATGGAACAAGGAATACGTTTTTTTTAGCTCAGGTGCAGCATGGAAAAATTAATTGCACTGTTTTGCCTAGAGAAAACGTTTTACTACTTAGAGGAAATCAAATGTCAGCCATTCCTTATTCAACTTGTATTCATTGTTAGAACTAAGGAATTTTTATACAATTAAATAGCACTAAAACTCTTGAAAGCTGTCAAACCAGTCTAGTAACAAAGGAAGTCAAAAGAAACATCATTTGTCACACTATTATTCCTATTCACACTCTGGAAAGATGCCCCCCATCCCCACCCCGGGACTCCTCTGGAGAAAATTGCAGACGATGTTATCTCAATTGGTTAGCTTCCTCTCTTCCCACATCACCCCTTGTGGCTACCAGGGACATCCTGTGGAAGGTGGGTTACAGTCTCCTGAATCCTTGTACCACTCAGACACTCTGAGGGCTTTGTGATCCACTGTGAGGGTTGTTGCTAAGAAAGGAGAGCAAAGTAATGTGATGCCTCTAAGCATGGCAAGTTCTAAGAGGTCAGCCTGAGAAAAACCTTTCGAAGACCTGAAACCTTCCCCACAACCTAGGTGACAAGAGATGATGACAGACTAGAATAGGAAGTTGTTTATAGATGGCAGGAGCAGGAAGAAAATAAGGCACATGGCTAGCTGGGTGGCTTAGAAGAGTTGGCAGCTGACAGAACATATAGGGCACTCTATGTGAGATCTGAGCTTGAGGCCTGAGTCTGCCTCTGCCTTCCTCTTTGCAGCGGCACATAGTAGGCACTTTATAAAAACCAGGTGACCTGAATAAGTATAGAAATAGAGCAATAGCATCTCCAACTTATTGACCACTTCCAGCCAATTCAATAGCTTCAACAATATTATTAGGCGCATTGCTGTACCCATTTTAGAGATGAGGAACTGAGGGTCACAGTTAGCTCACTGGTTCTTAGTCAAGGCAATTTCCTCCCTGGGGGACATTTGCCAATGTCTAGCAATATTTTTGGTTCTCACAACAGAGGAAAGAATGCTCCTGGCTCATGTTGGATAGAGGCCAGATATACTTCTAAACATCCTATGGTGATTAGGACTGCCCTACAACAAAGTACTATCCATTCCAAAATGTTAGTAGTGCTAAAATCAAGAAATCTTAATTAACTGATGAATTTTTTTTAAAACTGAATTCTGATCTGTCTGCTTTCAAGCTTATTTCTTTTAACTACAATTCTTTACCATCTGATCAATGTCGTGTGATTGGGTACCTAGCCTGGTGCATGCTCAATAAATACTTGTTGAATGAATGCATAAAGGGATTTAACGAATGAGTTATTTCAGGAACTTTTCTTTACCTCTCTTGGCCTCAATTTCCTCAACTGTAAAAAGGGTAATACTAATCTCATGCCTACTTCATAGTGTAATTTTGCAGTTCCAGGAGTATATCTTTGAAAATTCTTTACAAATTGTAAAAAAGAATACATAATAATAAGTGATTTTTATAATGGAAGTGTTAAGATGGAAGCAAAAAAAAAATGTGAAGGGTAACCCAGGAAGTAGCAATAAAAACTTAATACATAATGTTGAAATTTAAGACAAGATTTCAGTACACAACAGATCATATTAACAGAAAGATAGTCAAGATAATCACCCTGGAAAATTGAAAATGTTCAAACCCGTCTATCCTGTCCCTAAGTCCCTGATACCCTGGGGTCTCATAGATCTCCCTTTCTGGTTATTTACCGTCTCATCATTTAATTAAAAACAAAAGGAAATCCCTTTAGTTAGCAGCAGTTAAGTGCTTTTTCTTAGAACTTATCAACGGTCATCTAATAAAATGCCCCAGGCTGTTGATAGAAATCATTTCTACTTGAATCAAATGGCATTTTGTGGTATTTCCTGCGCCATTTGGGACTTTTTTTTACAAATTCCTAGAGGAGGTCAGTGTGAATTTACAAACCTATATACTGATGGTGAGGTCAGTTTTCTTTCCTTGTTTTGAATGGTGTATTTTAGCCATTTAAAATTGTTCACTGACATCAGCCCTGTGGAAAAACAAGAACAGATGGGAGGGATTTGCCACCCCCCTTTTGGTCCCCCTCAACCTTAATCTACGCAAACAAAACTGTTGATCTCTCTTCTCTGCCATAACAAATCTCCTTGTGGTGTTTTGCCTTTGGCCATGAAGGAAGCAACCCATGCTTGATGATTGTTCCCAGGTTGTTGTGACAGCTGCTGAACCCATGCTACGAGGTGGCAACCCACAACTATCACCATCATCACAATTATGTTATTAAAAACTAGCATGAGGCCAGCATCTTTGGGGATTACTGTGTGGGGAGGAGCAAAGAGTATACATCATGATGACAAATTCTCTAGTCCCTGGTGCCTTAAAATACATTTCTGCCTAACTACCCAGTGCATTCTTGGAAGCTTCCTAAACAAAAGATGCTATCAACATGCATAATGTTGAATAAATGGTCATTTTGAAATAGCCACTAAAATACAGATGAGTTGGGCTTTACTTATTATGAGTCACCAACACAAGGTAGGCAGGGTACATCATGAAATATACTTTATAAACAGGACATTCAAAAAGGCAAAACCAAAGAGAATAGAAATGACACATCAAGTACATGCCCTTATGAAATTTGAGGATTTTATTTGCCTTTGCTTGACTGCAGATTAACCATGTGTTTCTTTTCTTCTGTCGTGATGTATAATGTACATTAACTCCAGTTGCCTCTCTCCAAAAAAAGAAACTTTAGAAATTCAAGGGCAATGACTCTAAAGTTCACAGTTAACAAGTAAATGTATTTCTGTTGTTCGGGACCAAAGACATCTTCCTGTTCACTTCCTGGATGTCAGAAGGTCCATTGACTTCCTGTCCCACCTGACTTTCTGAAATACCTTTGGATAGGTGGTTTTTCGTTTGTTTGTTTGTTTTTATTGTTTGTTTGTTTTTTCATCCATAAGAAGGCATAGATATTTTACACTTCTGAAATGTTACATGGGGGAAACAAAAATTTTCTTCCATTTGCCAAACCATGTAGGGCTTTTTGTTTGTTTATGGAGATTCAGCTATCTTGTTTTCTTAGTATAATTCTTCATTTGTAATCTTCTTTAAAAATTTTAATTGACACATAATAATTGTCTATATTTTCAATACATACAATGTTTAGTAATCAGATCAGGATAATTAGCCTAGCCATCATCTCAGATATTTATCATTTCTTTGTATTGGGAACATTTAAGATCATCCTTCTAACTATTTTAAACTATGTATCATATTACTGTTAACAATCCTCATTCCACAGTGCTATAGAACACTAGCACGTTCTTTTCACATCTAGCAGAAAGAAAGAATTCCTCCCATCTGGCTGTAATTTTGTATTCTCTTTTCTTGACTCTGACACTTTCTAGCTATAAGTCACTTCCCATTCTGGACTCAATTTACTAACCTCAAGCTAAATTGTTAGGATTAGACTATTTTTAAGTTCCCCTTCTCTTCCAGACATTAACATCATTATCACCAATTCTTTGATTTTTGTGGTATGTTTAGGCTTCACTAAACACTTCCACATAAACTCTTGGATTATACGGTCCTTTCATCTTGATCACCTGTATCAGGAATGTCTATGTGTATTTGAGTGTGGGTTAGCAGGCCATGTTAGAAACTCAAAATTCCATTTTTGTTCAATTTCAGTGTTTCCTTAGTCTAGGTTTTTGAGTGAAATTACCACTGCCTGTTTTCAACTAACTCTTGTTCTTTCTAGCTTTTTTGCAGAGATCTATCACACATACCTTGTTTGCTTTTCTGGAAGCAAAATGAGTATATTATAAATTATGAGTAAATGAATTAGTGAATCACTTACTATCTTTAATTGGTAGCAGAATTTTCAACTCTATATGACCTCATGTTTTGTTTTGTTTTGTTTTCTTTTCTTTTCTTTTCTTTTCTTTTCTTTTGAGTAGGAGTCTCACTCTGTCCCCCAGGCTGGAGTGCAGTGGCATGCTCATGGCCACTGCAGCCTTACTGGGATCAGGTGATCCTTCCACCTCAGCCTTCCAAGTAGCTGGAAGTACAGGCACATGCTACCACACCCAGCTAATTTTTTTGTAAAATTTATTGTAGAGACAAGGTCTCGTCAAGTTGCTGAGGCTGGTCTCGAACCCCTGGACTCAGGCAATTCTCTTGTCTCTGCTTCCCAAAGTGCTGGGATTATAGGCGTGAGCCACCATGCTTGGCCTCATGTTATATTTTAATTGTGAACTATAAGTTCAAGGACAGAGTCTCTACCTTCTTTGTTTCCCTCACAATGCGCCACACAGTCTTAACTTGCAGGGTTTTTTTACAGTTCCTTTCACATCTAGCGGAAAGAAGGAATTTTTCCCCAGCATATCTCAGAAGGGTAAGACAGCCTCTTTCCCAGAAATTCCCTAGTAATAAATATCATCTTGCATCTGATTGGTGCTTGTACCGTGTAGCAAATCATCCTGCCCCTAGTCCAAGTCTGTGGCCAGGTGAATGTGGTCTCCTGAGTGGCTTAAGACCCTCACTTGAAACTGAAGATGGGATCAGATTTCCTCAAAGTGCATGGGCCACCTGAGTAATGACAGATGTAGAATAAAATTTAGGGTAGTCATACAAAGGAAAATGCAGGAAAGGATGTTTAGTTGAACCTTGGATATGTCCTTTGCTTGAATAAGTCACTTAAGCTCTCTAAGAATCAATGTTCTCACCTGAATGCAGAATATTAATCTGTTTTTCTTCCCTAACAGTGAGAATATCCAGTGCCCATATCTTGGTTTCAGTATCATTCTCCCATCAAAAGAACCAGGGATCCTTGGAGAAATGGCTGATTTTAGGGCTGGTGTAGGCAATGTACAAGGCAAGCCTGGAGCATTATTTAGAGTCAAAATGTTTTCAGATATTTTTCTAAAAATCCATAATGATGGGCATATGTCAAAGGGACACCTGAGCCAAGAGAAAGAACTCCCAGCAACCAAATTCGAGCAACAAATTATATAGCACAGAATTGGGATGTAACTTGAAGCATAAAATAAATTTCCCTAAATCCATACGTTAATAGATAATTGATTGAAAAAATAAACTGGGGAGAAGAGACAAATAGATTCCAAATTTCCCATACAAAAGAATTTCAAATAATTTATGTAGATACATCTCTAGGAGATGGAACATAACTTGTCCTATATGAGGGAGAACTCAGAAAACCCAGGAATTTATTTATTATGTATTTAGTCTTACATGTTTAAATTTCAGTCCCCTTCAAAGTGCTCTCTGTTTGATGTAATACATCTATAGAGATGCTTTTCCACTACTCAGAAAGGTTTTGAACTTGTTCATTTTGATGCCTTTTAGTACTTCTGCCACTTTTGTTGTTGTTTCACCTCTTCCACATCAACAAAACATTTCCCTTTGAGGATGTTTTCATCCAGGGAAACAAACAAACAAAAAAAGTTGCTTGGGGTGAGATTGTGGGACTAGAGAAGGCAGAACTTGGAGGTCATGCTGTTTTTGGTTAAAAACTGCTAAACACTCAGTGCAGTATGGGCAGGTGTATTGTCATAGTGATTGAAACAGTCACCTATTTGCCACAACTTGGGATGTTTCTTCTGCAAATCATAATGCAACTTTCTAAAAACTTCCAGATAAAAACTTTGGCTGACTGTTTAGTCCAGAGGAACTAATTCTGTGTATACTATAAGGGGCCCATCTCTCAGAAAATAATTTTGGGGTTTTGGGGGGTTTTTTTGGTCCCTCCTCAAGTTTGGATTACACATAGTGACTTGTTTCCACATAGTGACTTGTTTCCAAAGAGAGCAGTATGGACTGTGAAGATAACTATATAGTAGAAAAAACCCAGAGAACATTACTTTAGCCAAGTAATCAAGGTTAATATCAGTGATAAGTCATGTTGATAGCATCTGCCCTTGAAATAATATGTTGAGAATGGCTCTTCACTTCTGTGGTCTTTATCCTCCCCACCACCTCCCATAATCCTAGTCTATCTATGAACAAAACACTAGATAAACCCCAATAGAGGGAGAATCTGCAAAATACTAACCAGTATTCTTCGAAACTGTCCAGGTCATCAAAAGCAAGGAAAGTCTGAGAAACTGTCACAGACCAAAAGATCAGACATGATGAAAAAATGTAATCTGGTACTCTTGATGGGATCCTGGAACAGAGAAAGGACACTAAGGAAAAATTAGTGAGGCCCAAGTAAATGGTAGAGTTCAGTTAATAATGATGTGTCACCACTATTGGTTCACAAAGTTTTGACAAGTGTGCCAGGTAATGTGAGATGTTAAAAGTGTGGAATATATAGGCACTCTCTATACTATCTTTACAACTTTGCTATAAATCTAAAACTATTCTAGAATTAAAAGGTTTTTTAAATATAAAAATTCCTTACAGAATTGGAGTCACAAATACGTCTATGTCACAAATATACTATAATGTACCTCCCCCATAACAGTCACTTGGTATATTCAGCTAGGTTGGCCACCATCAGTAATAGCTGGATTCACCCTTAACACTTCCAGCCCATCCTCTACATAAGCCAGAATGATGTTTATGGAGCGATAATCTGAACTTCTCATCCTTGCTCCGATTTCTCACCCTTTAAACCTTCCAGTGACTTCCTATTGCTTCTAGGATAAAGAGGCACAGCTCTCCCATGACCCACAAGATCCCATGCCATCTTTGATGACCTACATGACCCCATGCACAGTGTCACCCTGCCTACCTCCTTAACCTTATCTGTTTGGCTCTCCTCTTCGCCTTGTACTCCAGTCACAACCACCTGCTTCCACATTCCTTCCTGCCACAGGCCCTTAACACATACTATCCCTGTCTAAAATGCTCTTTCCCACTCTTTGCCTGGTTAACCTCTATTTGTCTTTAGTTCTCAGTTCAAGAGTTGCTAGGTCAGACTTCTTTCACAGAATCTTATTCTTATCCTTTGGAGCAATCATCTCTTTGTCAGTTGACATTGATGTGCTGGTTATTTGATTAATGTCTACATTCCTCACTACTTATCAGTTCCATGAGGAAAGACCTACTTACCATTGTATATCTAGTGTCTGGTACATTGCTTGGCACAGTCTATGCTTAATAAATCCTTGTGGAAAGAAGGGAAATAAGAAGAAAGGAAGGAATGAACTACCACTGGTACAATCCCTTTTAGAAACTATTTTCCTCGCAGAGATTTAGATCTCTTAAATAATAATTTTGAAATATTAAACTAGTTTCCTAACCTCTCAACTTACAACTCTGTTAAAAAGCAAAGTGAGGGAGAGTATTAAAATGGACAAGTTTGAAAATCCTGCCACTCATTGAACTCTAACAGTTTTCAGAGATGATTTTGGAAACACTAACATTTAGGGTAGAAGGTAGTGTCTTCAGAGGATGTACACAGACAGTCATGAATAGCTAGCATCTCTAGTGCTTTGAACTCCTTGCAAGAATCCCCAATTAAGCTCTAGACTATTCTGGCATTTTCTGGTCATGTAGTGATACACAGGCTTCCTAGGGGTATTGAGTCCCTGTGCTAAAGTAGAATAAACAGTGAAAAAAAATTAGCTTTTGCACTTATCTTTAGTGTCCAAAAAAAAAGTAGAGTCCTTTTATTGATTCAGAAATACTTTTATTGTGGAATCAAGGCACAGTCACAAAATCTGTGGACTGTGAAATAGGATTTCAATTATTAAAGAAAGAAGCTTCACCTTTCCAAATTGTCTCTGTCCCTCGTGCTGCCAAAACTAGCTCATTATCATTCCTTCTGATTATTTTCTTACTGCCTTTGAATTCGTTAGTTAATAAGACAGCCCTGCAATAAATACTCTGTAATTCATCTACAGGTGCAAACACAGTAAGTCTCTTTAAACATGATTTTTCTCCAAATGGGGTCCTCTGGAGAACAAAAGGCCTAAAGTGCCATTCTTTCCTCAATTGACATCCACACTGAGAACTTCTTCTTATTCCCAAACTGCCTACTGCAGAAGTCAGTCTGGAACAGAATTGAGAATAAAGGAAAGGAATCTTGGAGACAATGTGGACATGTTATAGTCTATGCTGCTTTCAGTCAGTGAATGAAGATCCTGAACTCTTCACAAGATTCCACAGCAAGGACTCTGAGGATACACTTTGAATGGGAATCCAGCGTGGGTTTTTGTTCATGTGCATTTGTCAAACAACAAAAATCTTGCCCACCATTTGTTTTATTTCTTCAACAAATGGTGGGCAAGATTTTTGTTGTTTGACAAATTCACAGGAACAAAAATCTATGCTGGATTCCTTGGAGATCAGGAGATAAACCAAACATCGTTTCTGCACTTGGAGGTTTCTAGTCTGGTAGGAGCATTCGATATGTGTGCAAATCATAACCCCAGGGTAGAGGTAGCTGAGGGCCACCAGGAGAGCAACAAAAGGAAGATCATTTTCCTCTTTCTTTCCACTGATATTAAACTCCCAGCACAGGCCAGGCTCCCTGCCAGTTGCTAAGGTTATAATGTTAAGCAAAAACCGTGGAACTCACACACTAATGGAGAAACAGACATCAAGCAACCACACCAATGGACGTGCGATTACAAACTGACCTGGGTTCTGTGATGGAGAGGGCATGGTTTTTTTGAAAGCTTTTGAGAAAAGAATCTGAGAAAGACAGGCTGTGGGGGAAAGCCTGCCCTAGGTTAGAAGGATGATAGGGGTCAACTTAGGAAAGAGTCAGGAAGAGCCGTCTAGACAGGGCAACAGCACAGGTGAAGTGGGCTCTGACGCTGGAAGATCCTAGTCACGCAGAGATGCCTTCTCAGCCAAGAAAACTGTCAGCAAAGACAAGGAAAGGAAATGCAGAGCAGGGTGGGAGAATCGCCAGAAGTTCAATTCAGTAGGATCCCAGGAAACATGGAGGGAGTGAAGGCTGGAAGGATGGGTTAAGCCCAGATCATGAAGAGCCAGGCTGTGTCCTCATAGTTTACAAAGATTGGTTCATAGAATCCACATGTTTTCTCAGAAACCCTCAGGGCTATAGGGTAGGAATGGGCCTCCGGACTCCCACCACTACCAATATCAATGCTATTTCACACAGAGCAACTCTTCTCTGTTTTGTGCTTTAGGCATTCAGATGGTATTTCTGCATTTAAAAGCACTACACTGCTTTTTTTAAAAACTGAAAACCATCTCCACAGACAGTGGGAAGTACTGAATGTTCTTCAAGAAGAGGGCAGCATGACCAGATATGTGTTTTAGATCAGTCTCGGGGCAGTAGAAGACAGAGAGGAGGCAGGGAGTCAAGCTGGCAACAGTCACAGCAATCCAGGTGAGACACATCGAGGGCCCGAACTGAGGAAGAAATAAAGAATGAGGAGAAAGAAATGTATGAAGAGTGGCCAGACAGAGGAGAACAGAACAGCATTTGACAAATGATGAGATGTGAGTGGCAACGAGAGAGGCAAGTCATGGAGGTGCTGAGGTTTTAGGCCTAAATGCCTAGGAAAATCAAAGAGCCATTTCTAGAAAGAGGTCATTCTGAATGACAGCCAGCTTGGGAAGGGGAGAGCCGATAAGTTCACTTCCAACATGCTGTGGTAAACCTGCATGGTTTCATTGAATCCTTGTGCCAGCCCAAAGATGTGGACACTGGGCTTATCCCCATTTTTCAGAAAAGAAAACCGAGGCTCGTAGAGATAAAGTCACTTTTTCAAGCACAGAATTTCCAGTGACTAACAACCTGGATCTTGGCCACTGTGCATGATATCCTACCTGGATAATTTCAGCAGCTTTTCCACGTTTCCCCTGCCTTCTCTCCACTTCCCACTGCCTCAAGAGTAATCCAGAACACAAACCCGATTATGGTATTCCTTTCCTCAATAACTTTCAGTGGCTCCCTATTGCCTATAGAGGCAGTTTTTCATTTTTTAAAGGTGTGTAACACTTTTGTAAATGGGAAAACTTATTGAAGAATCTTGATATAATCCATAACTAATTCACTGATGATTCTTCACGCAGTGGAGGACAAACACAAAACAGCTGTTTTTTCAATTATTTTTTCCCTTCAGTCTTGCTGTATCAGCACTTCCTCTCCCATTTCTTAATGATGCCTTATGTAGACTTCTTAGCTGTCCAGTCACTTTCAAAGGCACAGTCTGTTTTAAAATGTCAACTTCATATGTAACTTAAAGCTCATCACCTCCCTGCCTGTCCTGTGATTAGTTTCTCCAGGGCCCGTGCAGGGAGTTGGAAGCTATTGGGCAGTGCTGGAGGGAAAGTCAAAGGTCTTTTTACTTAACAGGGTTAGTGACTGCAATCTCCTCCCTCGTTAATTCTCTATCTCTCCATTGGCCCCACTGTGTGATGGCAGCTAAATGCTGCTGCTCTCTTGAGAGGCAGGCATGAGTTCTCTGGAGAGCCTGTTAGTGGGAGTCCCCCCACCCCATAAGGGAGATCTTCAGCTTTCTGTCTTCCAGCAACACATTTGCCCCTGTCTCTGGGGCTTCATTCTAGAGCTTCCTATTGCTGGGTTCCCTGGACCACATCTACCTATAGGATGAGGCTCCAGCAAAGATGGTCCTAAATCAGCTACCTCCCTCTGTGTGCATTTGGCTCATGAGAACCCCAGGCGCCTTGCCACAGTAAATAGTGGTAGTAGCAACAGTGCCACAGTGCCTCGCTCTACCCTGCTGTCTCCCTCCAGTTCTCTTTGTGTTTTCAATCTACTCAAATAGACACAGAGGGCAGGTCAACCAGTTGTCTGCAAAGAAGACGTCCAACAGAATCTTAAAAATGAGATGCCCACTTTCTTTCAGGAATCCAAATCTCAACAAGTTATTTTCTTGAAGGGGGAGGTAGCAGGAAGCACCACATGGAGGATAAAGAAAAGCTACAGCCATCTCCTTTTAGGCTAATGCCTAAGAACCCTGATGGATTTCTTTTTTCTTTCTGATCAGTCCCTCTCCTCTTCTTTCCCAGTTTTCCACTCACACCAACCTGGTGAGGAGAGTCATTGGAGTGCCAGGCTGGTTTGAATAAGTCCTGGAGGGTGTGATGTCTCAATAAAATTTGTATCTTCAATTTCTGAATAGCAGGAAGAATCCCACTTGACACCCTGCTACAGAAGCTTCCTTGTTTCAACCAGTGTATCTCCTTTGCAGCTTTGTTCATGTAAAAATTATATGTAACAATATGCATACATTTATACTTCAAGCATTTTTAATAAAGAAAGAACGATAGAAACGCGGGGCCAAGAAATCTCAAGTTCCCCCATATAGGAAGGCTTATCAGGGAAGAGAAACTGGCTTAAGATGTTCTTCTGTAAAATGAATCTGTTGCAAGCTCTTTCTTCTATATAAGATCAGTGTGGTTTCTCGTTTCAGTGAAAAAAAATCCCCAGAAACACAGATGTTAGAATCAAGCATTAATTTTTTCCTTCCTTATGAAATAGTGACATTGGCAAACTTAAAAAGTTAAGTAAAAATGGAATTTAGTGAAGAAGGAGGGCAATATATTTTACTCAATATATTTTAGAAAAGGAGAGGGATCTTTTGATATTTCTCTTAAAATGAAGTAAATAAAGGGATGGTATGATTACCTGTCTAGATGTCCTCATCCTTGCCCCTTCTTCTACCCCACCCTCCGATTTTCTGTCTTTCTTATTCTGATTCTGTTCTGGGCAGCATCTCAAGCTTTTAGATTATAAAGGCGGTTAGATGTTTGCATCCCCCTTTCCTTGCAAGTGACAGATTGGGGACCTGGTCTATGAGGATGTTGAGATCAACATGCATGGGACAGGATGTTAGAAGATGATGAGTACTTCCAGTACTTGCAGCTCTCTTCTGGAACAAGGGAGCCCAAACATGCATACGACATAGGGAGACAGACACATTCAAAACCCTCATAGCAGGGTTCTAGTAGTGAACCCCGTGTCTTGCACACCTCAGTGATACAAACTCCAAAGCAGAATTCTAGACATCCCTGTCTAGACTATTCCTTCTTGAACAAACTTCTTAACCACAGTGTGAACTATCAACATTCTCATTCTTATCTCTTTTCTGCCTCAAATTGTTTTAGATCTCAGCCCAGCTGGTAATACTGGAAAGGGTTTAACAGCTAGAGGATTAACATTATGATATTAAGCCTCCATGTCAGCGTAGCAACTTTCTCTTTGCCCCAATAATCAAATGTCGTCAGGGCAAGCATCTTACTTTCCTAAGGTCAGCATCGACAGGAAGGTTTCTCAACCTCAGCCCTGTTGACATTTTGGGCTGGATAATTCCTTGTCATTGGAAGCTGTCCTGTACATTGTAGGATGTTGAAGAGCACCCCAGCCTCTACTCACCAGATGCCAGTAGCACCTCTCTTTCTCAATTGTGACAACCAAAAATGTCTTCAGACTTTGCAAATGTCTCCTAAGGGCAAAATTGCTTCCCCTTCCCCACCTGGGTGAGACCCACTGACTTAGAGAGATCATAGAATACTGTCAGAAAAATCACAATTTGAGTTAGTGTCAAATCTAAACCTTTTTTTTTCCTTTTTTTTTTTTTTTTTTTTGGTGGGATGCAGGAGGAGGGTGGAGAGACTTGATGCCTTCATCTTATAAATTGTGATGGTTATTGTCATAGCTTATGATGAAGACTGTCTCCTGAATTTCTGCAGCCCTACTTTTCTGATAAGAAACTGCAGGTTACCATGAAATTAATCACTTCAGAGGGGTTTAAATGGGAGGTACTGCTCTAATCCTTGGCTGTTCTCCAGTGTTAGCCAGTATAAATTGCCAATGCTTATTGATTTAGAAATTAATTATTAACGATAAGGAAGCTTATGAATTTTTCAGAATTTTCTCCTCTTGTGGTGCATGTCTCACTTCCTATCAGGAGTGTAAGATCCCTTCCTACCATCCTACATCAAAGCCACAGACTGTCACCCAGGGCGTTATCTTGTTCCATGCAGGCTGGCTGCATATGTTGACTCTAAATTTTTTAATCAGCCATTTTCCAACTCAACTGCACACATCAGGCTGTAGAGACAGAATCCATTAAGCACTGTCTGAAACCAGCAGGGGCCTTGTGGCATCATGATTTGATATCTCTATGGCAGAATTCCACAATAAGAAATTATAGGCATACGCAGTTTGCTGAAATGTCGGCACAGTGCTTGCAGGGCTTAAAAAGGAGTGAAACAACACCCCCACCCCCACCCCGCACCACCACCACCACCAATAAAAATCTCTGAACAATCTTTTCAACTTTTAGAAGAATTTCATATCTATTTCAGTATCTCACTTTCTCCAAAACCAATACTTTTAGATAACTCACTTATTTTTATCAAATAAAATGAATGGGTGGCTGATCCAATCATCCTTTAATCAATAGAGTTGAATATAGGTTGAATAATAAAAGCAGAGAGAACAATTTTTCAATTAAAAAAATCACATAGATCAGATTAGGATAAAGAGGTTTCTCTGTTACATGGCTGATAAATATTTCTAGGCAATTACTCAACAAATGTAAACCAAACACCTATTTTGAATCAGGCATTTGCTGAGCTATTAACCTAAAAATTATTTGGGCTTTACTTCATGCTACAACCATTTCTCAAAAAATGTATTTTTCCATTCTCCTACTTTAGAATACAATAAGCTTATTGAAAGACATCATTTTACAAATCAATTCTGTGTCTAGGAATGTTAGCATAAAAGGGCAGAGTATTGACCTGATACATACATTTGGTATTGCTTTTTAAAGCACAGTCCTCACAATGAATTTATTTTCCTTGTAGAAGGAAGTTTCTTGTTTACAGATGATTAATTGAGGTTCCTGGATAAGTTATTTCGGAGATTTTACAGTAATTTGGGGGAGGAGTGATGGGGGGGTTTTGACTACTATGCTCACTACAAAATTTTTTTCTCTGAAGTCCCTAATAAACATTGCCTTAGTTTTTGCATATATGAAAGGGCAACATAAGCAAATGAACTATCTAGTCTTAAAAACAGTTTCTGTAGGATCAGCCTTGTGTCTAGACGACAAATAAAATTTCAGAAGATGAAAAGTCATCTGTCTTGATGGTGGTTTACCATTCAAAGTGTTTCTCAGGCTGGGAAATTATAAGGACATTAGGAAGAAATTAGATTGCAAGATCCTAGGGCCATCTTGATTTGAACTTCTCTACTGTCGGATATGTATATTTCAATCAATATTGTTTTAATCTATACTGGTTAAAATACTGCTTATTTGCAGGTTTCTCTTTCAGAGGAGAGTACTACTCTCTTTTATTTCTCTCCTCTAAGCCAAGATTATATTTGCCTTTAACGATGCAAATGCAATTATGTTACACCGTGTTCACTTAAGTTAATTTGAACTGATATAGGAGTGTCCACATAGGCCAGGTAATAGAGAATCGAGCAATTCCCGGATACTCAAGATAGATTCTATATTTTAGGCACTTTATCAGAATCCCGGCCACTGCAGCCTCGACCTGCTGGGCTCCGGTGA